>PVJX010022282.1:0-30769 GCA_004027295.1 Dolichotis patagonum
AGTTGCCAATATATATCCACAGAATGCCAGGATCCCTATCATTATAAAACATTTTTAGAAATAAAAGATCAAATAAACACCAGTCTAATTAGCAAACACCCAATAAGCCACATTCACAGAGAGATCAACTAAAAAAAATTTAGCAATATGTATCAACTACTTGACCTTTGATAAGGAACCAAAACCACTCACTAGATCAAAGGTAGTCTTATTTAACAAATGGTTCTGGGATATTTAGATATAAAAAAATTGTTGCTATTAACTTGTTACTCCTTTATACATCGATCACATTAAGATTTTATAACATATAGAGATCATAAATATTTTCCATGCATCTGTGGGCTGTCTGTTTGATTTTTTTGGTAATTTGAACCTTTTTAAGTCAGTGAAATCCCATTTGTCTAATTTTTGCTTTTGATGATTAACAGTTTTCCAAAAAAATATTTATCAGGAAAATAAAAATTAAAACCACAATGAGATATCACTTTGTTGTGGAATTTGAGACCAAATAGAAACAAAGATTTTATTCAACTTTTCAGTGTACACTTGATCAGCTGATAAATCTAAAATATCTGAGCAAAGGACAAAGGACAAATTCCATCTTTTACACCGTTTGTTAAGGGGTTGGTATTTGGCATGAAATGTGTGACTGGGCAGAAGGAGAACAAATGCAGTTTGTCCAGCTGTGACAGTTGGTATCGTGGTGGCCCTACTTAGGCACGAAAGGATATTATGGGAGCAGGGCATCATAAGACTTTACCTACAGGAACAAACGTTACTGCTTCAAACTCATGCCTTTTGAAATGCCTCTTATTTATGTAACAAATTATATGTATGTAGCTGGGGGAAATGGAAAAAAGAGAAGGAACCTCAGACCCCTTTGAAGGGAATGCAGACTAGCACATCTATTTTGGAAACCACGGTAACTAAGGGAAAAAAATATCATTACATGATCCAACAATTCCTCTATTGGTTTAGTATAGATACAGATAATAGATTTATAGATATAGATACATACAGATGTGCATATTAAAAAGGAACTAAAATAAATGTTAAAGAGATACTTAACTCCTATTTTCATTGTGGCACTACTAACAGCACCATTATATGGAATAAACTCAAATGGCTATGAATGAAGAAAATTTAATATATACAGGCAATAGAGTATCATATAGCTTTTTTTCTTAACATTCTGTCATTTGTGATGACATAAATGATTTGAATGATTTGGGCACATTATGTTAATTGAAATAATCCAGGCACAGAAGGACAGATTCTATGTAATCCCACATGTGAAATGTGAAAATGACA
Source organism: Dolichotis patagonum (assembly GCA_004027295.1). Lineage (NCBI taxonomy): Eukaryota > Metazoa > Chordata > Mammalia > Rodentia > Caviidae > Dolichotis > Dolichotis patagonum. The sequence continues at coordinate 1,312 of PVJX010022282.1, forward strand.
ACATCATAAAAAAAATAGAAAAATGAGTACCTGTGTTGGGGAGTAGGGCAGGAAAAGGGAATATTTTGATCAAATGATACAAAATTTCAGTTAGCCTAGAAGAGTAATTTTATTATCTATTACAATGCATTGTGACTACTGTTAATCAGTCATTAGATACAATTCAAACTTGCTGAAAGATTATAGTTTAGTATTATCACTATGCATACACTCAAAGACAATGGGTAAGGTTACGAACAAGTAAATTAGATTGACATAACCACCCTAAAAAGCGTACCTAGATAAATTTATCACATTTTACTTCATTCATGTATATAATTATTATTTCTCTATTAAAATAAAGATAATGTGCTCTGAGGAGTAAACAATCAACCTTAATTCCATGGTATAAGAAATTCAGCATTACAAGTTTTGAACCATACCTACCATATTCAAATATATACTGCAGTAAGACTGTCTAATTTAAGTATATACACATTAAATATGAGAATCACTGAGATAAAATAAATGAGCATATTCTAAGGCAAATCATATTTATAGGAAGCAGAATTTCTTCATGGTTTTGAATTTGGAGAAATAGAAAGGGAAAATAAAAGTACAATAGAGGAATGTGCAGAATTTGCACAAAGTAAAATACTCAGTTTCTATCTCAGTATGTCAATTATTTTGAGAAAAATAAATTATAGACACTCAGAAACAAAACAATAGTTTGAAAGGAAAATATTAACCTATTTAAAGTAAATTTTTATTTCATTACTGCTCAAGTGGACTATTATGATATTTGAGTAAACCTCTTCTCCTTTGAGCATACCTTCAAAAAAGAAAAAATATAGAATTTATAAAAAATATCATTATAAAGTATAAAACTAGCTTCAAAACAAGTAGTAACACTCAGCATATATGGATGAAAACAGATACCAAATTGTAATAAGAATAAAACCTGGAATATTGATCACTGTGGATAAAAAATACCAAAGTTCAACAAAAGGAGCATAAGAGAAATAAAACATGGAAGGAAATATTGAAGCATAAAGTAGTGGAATCAGAAAATAAAGATAACTAAAGAAAAGAAAATTCAGAAATGAAGTCCTAAAATGCAAAGAGAAAAAATAACGAAGTGGAACACTGATGATATTTATGACAAACATAATGACATTAAAATAAAAGTTAATAACAAAAGACAAAGATCAAAACGGCATTTGGTATGCATAAAGAAGAAACTCAAAATGGAACAAGAATTTTCCTGAGACTATAGAGATACAGAAGTAAACAATGAATATTTACATTGTATCACAGGAAAATTTTACCCCATAACAGTCAACAACAAAATAATCCTCTTGTACTTAAATATTAATATTCTGATTAGCATGCATGCCAAACTATCTACTTACAAAGATGTGGAGTGTCTGCTACAAACTTTCTGTCAATGGCTGACTTGAGTTCAGGGAATACCCTCCTTCTCCACCCTTACTCTGACAGGAAAAGTCACACACAATATCACCTTCCTTCAAGTTCCTAAGTGTAGGGCCTACAGAGTTCCCATAAACACCTGCAAACTCAAGTTACTTGATGCTAAAACAGTTGGGCTGATCTTTCCTTGCAAGACTGTGCCTGTACATAAAGGTGACAAGAGAGAAGGTGTGGTGCAGGGAAACTGAAGAAAAATTCTGTGTAACATTGAAAATGTCTTAATCAGGGGCTGAGGATATATAGTTCAGTGGCACAGCACCTGCCTAGCAAGTGTGGGGTCCTGAGTTTGATTCCCGGTACAAAAACAAAAGTAAAAAACAAAATAAAGAAAATTCATTAACCGAACTAATTTATGAGAATATATCTATCACATATATTGCACAAGAGACACAGAAAATCCAATGGTATTTATAATATTTTACAGTTTAAAATACCAAAGCAATAATATATATTGTTTACTGATAATAGCGTATTGTGAAATAGAAATATTTGCACCATGTATTAGTTTTCTAGAGAAACAATAGCAAACTCCAACAGAAGAATAATCTAAATAACAGAAGTTGAGCTGGGGATTAGCTCAGTGTTAAAGTGTGTTCTTATCATGTAAAAAGCCCTGGGTTGGATCTCTAGCATCAAAATAAATGCATACATACATAAATAAATACATCCCTAATAGATATTACATATGCAAATAAATAAATGCATTTTATTTTCTCTCAATTCTGGGTGATATATAACCAACATTTATGAAGGTTTCTTCCTTCTAAAGATTAAAAATGAATATTGCCTTCCAGTTCTCTTTTCCTAAAGTTTTGGATAACTGTCTTCCATTCATGTATACTATTACTATTTTCTCTACTCAATTACCTCAATTTTTAGCTTTCCCCTTTGTATAAAGACATCAGTTTTACCACATTAAGAAACACCCTAATTTTCTCATTTTAACTGGATTATATCTGTGAAAACCTGGTCTCCAAATCAATTCCTACACGGAAGTTACAAATTTAACATATGAGTTTGGGGAAAACACAGTTTAATCACTTCACAGATGCTAACAATAAATGTCTGCGAAAGAACATGACAGTAAGATGAAATCATTCTTGTCAGACACAGACAAAATGAGAGCCTGGAAGTAATAAAAGGGGAGGGCTCATGCCTGGCTGTGTAGACACCTGCTTTCTCACAACCTCTATACAACCCTAAGCAAATTATTTTTCTTCTACATACACCCCGACCTTTGTTCACCTTGCTGGTATGAATTTCTGACAAAAAATTCATTTTTAAACACCTGTTAAGAATGCAATGAGGCTGGAAGTGGTTGCACACACATGCAATCCCAGCACTCAGGAGGTTGAGGCAAGAGGATTACTGCAACTTTGTGGTCAGTTTAGGGTACATGACAGATTCAAGCCCAGTCTGAACTGCATAGTGAAACTCTCTCAAAAAAAGAGAAAAGATTGCAATAATTCATAAATGATTTCCTGGATAGAACATTTGCCCAGCAAGAATACCTTAACCAAGAAAAGTATCTCTAAGACCAGAATGGGATGGGTCTCCACGACTTCAGATTCAAATAGCATATGAAGTGTTCTTTTTTCCCCCTGAATTCAAATACTTGCCTTTCTTTCACCATTCTTAAATGTACCCAAAGTTGATTGTAGCATGCATTGTCTTACTGTCCTGATCTGCTTTTCCCAAATAGATATTTTAAATCTTTGGAAAATTTCTGGTTGTTGCACTGATGTTGACATTCTAAATTAACAAGTGTGATCACTTTAGACTTGGGAAGTTTGAAGTTATTTTAAACTGTGTTTCATTTATGAAGCTGAGTGGTGATTGTTTTTAATTCTCTCACCTCTACATCCATGATCTTTCAAACCAAGGGTATATTAAATAATATATAAAATGTATAAAATTATGAAGAACTAAAGAGCTTTCTGCTCCAAACACTAGAAATATTTTAAATAATTTACACAAAGCCAGAAAATGCTATTACTGAAGGAAATTCATAGTCCACGTACAATGAAATATGTTGCAGATAAATTTAAGTAACATTAAGTTTGAACAGCAATACCATATAGAAACTTAGTCAAATTTTTCAGGATATTTGAGGTTTTGGTAAGCAGATTTTGTTTTCTGCCATAAAAGGCAGTGCTCTATTAGTGCCTGAACATTTCCTCTGATGTCGCCTACTAGCATTTATTCAGAGAGACTACTCATTGCTAGAATATTTTGCAGAAAATTCAAGCACAATTTAGAAAAAATTACTTGGTGAAACAATAAACATCTTATCCCAACTCATCCTTCCAAACACCTCTAAAAATAGAAGATATTTTTAAAATTTGATTCTTCTATTTAACTTTTACTATACTATAGAAGTTGTCCTTATCAGGTAGTACTTTGATGAATATTTTTGTATCTCAATCCAAAACATGATGTACTTTCGTACAAGGCAATTTTCATATCAATCGTATCTAATTGGTTATCATCTGTCATTCATACACAAATCAATACATCACTATATTTGTGAATGATCAAAAGTGTCAGTTCATTTGACATGAATAATAGATTTTACTTTAAATACACATTTTTCCTGGAAAATATATTTTTAATAATATTGGTAATATACCAGGTGTCCAAGGATATGATTTTATTTCAACTTATTTTGGGAGTATTTCTTTGCATATTTGGGAAGTTAACTAATATAAAATCACATGAATAAACTATATTAAGTTTATTTTAAATCAGTTTGCTGTAACTCTAAAAATATCTGAAACAAGAGTGCTGTGATTTTCATTAAGATTTTCACTCCACAAATATGACTGACACAATGCTTAGAAGTTTATAATGTATGAATTTTAATAACAATATATGAAAGAAAATGTATACAGAAGCATATTTTAAAGATCTGTGCAAGGCCAATATTTTCTTTTATTTCCACTCATGAATGTGAGTCTTAAACACAAATCATGTGAACTGTCTGAATTGAACATCCACTGAGCAACACAAGTGGCCTGAATGATGGATATTATAAATAGTTAATAGACAAATCAGGGGGGAAATCTTAGGAAACAAAGTAAATGATTCTAAGATGGAAAGGTCCCTGCTGGATTTCATGTAAAGGTGGCTTTTGTATAAAAATTCCAGAAGCAGGAGAAGGAATTTGTTAATTATGACTTTTGTCCAATTCTCAAGACTTTGTCACTAAACATAACTACATGCCCTCTCTAAGCTAAATTATAGGTGCTGTGATTGTCATTCATTTAAATGTCACTCTAAGTAGCATAATTTAACCAAAATAATTTTGAATTATTACTTTAGATTTTCACAAATTTATAGTTAATTATTAATACAGAATTTGGAAAGCATTTAAGATGAATAAATGTTTTCTTCTTACTAAAGAAATTAATTTCATGTATCTTGTCAGGCAGGTGATAAAATTTTCTAAGCTTTTGATTGAATAATAAACTTTATTGTCTCTTCACTTTTGAAATATCATTTTACTGAGTAAAAGATTGTAGACTTTGTATATTCTTCTGTGGGTTTGTATGTTTCCTTTTAAAATTTCTAATACTCTACATAGTTCTCTTTTTCCTGGCATATTTTCAGATAAAATATTAATAAAATTTTTATCTGTGTTACTCTATAATTAAGTCCCTGCTTATCTGTTACTTTTAAGAATTTCTCTTTGTCTTTGGGACCTTTACACTTGAATGTTCTTTAGCTAAAGATAAGGATTTTGTAGTATTTTTCTTGTTTTATTGAAGACTCTTGGATCTGTGATTTGGCATATTTTATATATTTTGGAAAATTTCTACCTATTAATATTTTAGTTCTTTTACTTCTATCTCTTGCTTCTCCTGATATTCAATGATAGGTGTCACCACCTCAGATCTGTGGCCTTTTAAGAATAGAGCAGGACTGGTGAGCAGTTTTTAAAATTATTATTGATGGAATTTTCTCTAGAGATTTTATCTTCCTACATATATCATTTATATGTTCTTTCTCTGAAGTCCAGATATTCAGTTAAAGTCTTTACTTAAGAAGTAATAACTATTTTAAATTACCAGCTTGATAATTACAAAATATGTACCACACATGATTAATGATTAATATATATTTTTATTTGAACTTTATACAAACTGAGGTTTTGCCTTTTAGTTTGTTTTTTGACTTTGTTGAAAGGCAGACATTACATGTCTGACAGTAGCAGTACATAGTTAAATAGCTCTTTAGTGTAAGGATTTATATTTATCTGATTTGGACATAGGCTGCATTTAATCTTCACTGTAGTAATGGTAATCAAAGATCTTGATTTTCTCTGGTATCCTTGCTTTTTTTTCCCCTGTTATCTCTGGCTAGGAACTTCTTAAACAAAGTCAGCTTCAAACTCTCATAATTATAATCGGCTCTTATATTGGAGCTCTGCTGATGTGTTGGTAAGCTACTGGGGAGAAGAAAGATTTTATATTTGTAAAATCCCCCCCTCATCTCTCTTCCATCTCTTTCATATTTCTATGCTTTGCTTTCCTACTATATGAGACACAAAACTTAGTGGGGCAGTGCAGTTGCAGCAGAATTTTAATAACCCTAACCCTTTGTCATACAATGCTCTGGTCACTTTTTTCCCTCCCACTACCTAAAGATTTTCTTCATTGCTCACTGTGAAAATCTAGTCTGTGTCTTGAAGGTAAAGCTCAAATAAGTTTTTTCTCTTTGCTTCTGCCAAGACCGAGATCTCCGGAGTTTCTAAACGAAGATAGTCCTAGGCTTTAGAAATTTTTCAATTAATAATGGTAGGGGTCCTTTCTTACTCTTCTTTTCTGGGACTTCTGGTTTTTATTAGATGTTACTCTTTCTCTAACTTGTCTCAATAGTTTACAAGGAAGTGGCTTGGTGAATGGTCATTCTTTGACAAGTCTAATAAGAGTTAATTTTCAGATTGCTCAGGTTTATTTTTTTATTTAATGCGATTAGGTACAATAAATTTCAAATCCATTAAATATTATAATGGAAACTGAAAACCCAGTTTTTCCCACATTTATTAGAATTTTTACACTTATATCCATGAAAAGTTTTAGTAACAAAATGGAGTCAGTCGAGTTGACTTCTGTTTATTCCAAAGGACAGTTTCCAAAAATAGTTACAATTTTCTGAGCCTAAAATAAGTTATTTTGTACACAATTTAACCTTTGCTGAGTGCTCATGTCATAAATTTCAAGCAATCTCAAATATACAATCTCAAATAAATCTCAATCTCAAATCAAATCTATATCCCCAATCTCAAATATACTATTGTGTGTATAGTATTGTAGGGAATGGAATATCAACTGTAAAATATCCCAAATTAACCTGCCGTGAATCTAGTATGAATAGAATTCTGTGAAATAGATAGTGTTTAACAACCTCTGTCTCTGTGTCTTTTTATCATAATCCAATACAGTTACTTGTATATGAATGACATATTAGCAAATAATCCAACCAAGATGTTAGAGTTTTCAGTCAAACTCACATTTTGCCCGAACCCACTGGCAAGGACCTACTCAGCTGTTGCAAGAGCAGTATCAGCAACAGCTCAATTCTGAATAAAGTCTCATTTGCATGGGAATTTATGTTGTTATCTCTTTTATTGCTAAAAAAATGACAGATATTTAGTATGCTATTGACCTCATATAGCATTTTTAAAAAATTCCCATTCTAACATTTACATTCATTTCTATTTTTCTATTACCCCAAAGGTGAGACAATCCTTAATATTTTTCTATCAATCCTTGCTTAAATTTAACTAAAAATTGTTTATTCTGCTTTACAAATCCACTTTTCATCATCTGTTTTGCTTATTTATTTTTGTTGTTGTTGTTGAGACAAAATATCTGATGCCTAAAGTGAAACAAGGTAGTGTTTATTTAGCTTATAGTTTTTGAAGGTTTTAGGCTATATTTAGTTGACTCCAAGGCAGGGTGACATGACTGAGGGCAACCTTTCATGGTAGCCAATCATAAATGCTAACCAATCACAAATGCTAACTCAACCACTTTTATGACTGCTTGAGGCTTGGGAGGCCACCCAGACACAAACCACAACATCTTTGGTGGATCATAAAAGTGATATATTTAATTTTTTTTGGAACACTGGATCATACTCAGGACTTTATATTTGCCAGGCAGGCACTTATGCTGCTGAGCTATATCCCCAGCCTTTAAAAGTGATATATTTAAATAGCAGACAGAATATACCAGAATATTCCATGAGCTTTCAGTTCATTCTCAGTGACCTGTGAATAGTGGTAATAGTAACTAAGAATCAGAATTTACTGCATTTACCAGATGTTTCTTAGCTTGAAAATATAATCAACTTATGCTATTTTTTACAACTGAAAATGATCTATAATTTAAGTAAATTTAAGAAAGCCAATAGTATAATTCTATAGAAAAAAGGATAATAGGCTTCAGCGGCCCAGAAGAGGGAGACCCTGGTGTCTCTTGGGAACTGCTCCATGCAGGGACCTGGGGTGACGGGAGAACAAGCAACTACTCCCCTCTTTGGTGAGTGGCTGTGAGCATGGCAGGGTTCGGCAGCCCAGAGAGGAAGACCCTGTTGTCTCTTGGGACCTTCACCATGCGGGGACCTGGGGCACTGGGAGAACAAGCAACTACTCCTCTCTTTGATGAGCAGCTGTGAGCCTGCCGAGAATTAAACTTCTCATGTCCCATCCTGTTCCCTCTACCCCCAACTCCTTTAGCAAGTGGGAGACAGTGAACTGGAGATCTTGTGAGAGGGTGGCTATGTTGTCTTGTATGAATTCTCTGTATGTGAAGATATGGAAAACCATTTGGAAGAAAACAAGAGACAATGTGATAGACAGTGAAGATCTCTGGTTGTCTAGCTTTGAAATTTATGCTTTTTTATGTCTCATTTTGTTCTGTTTTGTTGTGTTTAATTTTTCCCCCTTTTAAAAGAAAAAAGATACTAGAGATACTATAAAATATCCTTTAGATGAGAATTAAGCCAAAATTCTCCCTTTTTGCTATATTTGCCCCTATAATGTTCAAATATGTCAAGTAAATAAATGAAGGCAAATAAAAAAGCTGTCACAGAGCATCATTCATCATCTGCTAAATCTGGAAAGAAACAAAACATACCAAAAGGAGTTATCAGGGACCTGGTCAAAATCCACAATCTCTCAAATGAGTGTATGGGAAAGGTTTAAATAAGTGAGACAAGTAGTATGATTTTAGGGCTCCAGGAGGATCAAAACCCTCTAGTAGAGTTTAAGACTCTGGGGGTTGAGGCAAAGAGCTTCTCTGGGCAGCCCATATTTATTAGGTTTTCAAACCAGGAAGTAGTTACAGTGGAAAATGCAGAAAACTAAGCAGGATCTTGGGAATGGTTTAAGGATTTTTCCAAGTAACAGACTATGCTAATTTAGGAGAACTATCTTACAGTAACTTCAGAGAACTATCTTAGGAGAAAGTCTCAAGGACTGACTTTCACTACAGGAGTGAAATTCTTGCAGCTACCATCTCTATCTTATTAACGGGGGTTGGAGCCAGGTTTCCTCAGCTGTAACCATATCTTGCCCTTTGAGGTGTCTCTTTGTTCTCAAGGTGGCCATGCCCTGACAGTGTTGCAGCCCTGCACATGTATTCAATTTTCAGCTTCAACAGCTCCCAATAAGAAATCTACCTGTAAATGGATGAAGATAATTTCTAATGCATTCATAAAAACTGCCTGCTGAAAGATACCTCAAGTAGATAGATACTTATATTTACAATTATACCACTTCATTATCAGTAGCAAATGTCACTAATCTTACTTAATGTCTCCAGGACATTGTAATCACCTAGATAACTATGAAACATGAGCAATAAGTCATGCTTCTTTGTCCAATAATTTTGCATTGACTTACTACAATGATGTACCTGTTATAGATGTTAATTATTTTTTTTTATCTTCAGGATGAAGTGAAGCTTTTCATTACCAAATAACTATAGTTTCATCTGTAACCACATTTTTACTAGTTTTGGTCTTCAACTAGAAAATCCAACATATCCCTCCAGTGACATTAATTTTGCTGAGATTCTTAACAGACAAATTAGAAAAGATTTTTTGCTTGTGTGCTTCTTTATTTCTTTTATTTATTTATTTTTTTTATTTTTTGTGGTACCAGGGATCGAACTCATGACCTCAGGCTTGCAAGGCAGGCACTTAAGCCACTAAGCTAAATCCCCGGCTCTTTTATTTTTTTGAGACCAGATATCACTATGTAATTAAGGGTGGTCTTTAACTCACTATGTAGCCCAAACTGACCATGAATTCATTACAATCCTGCCTCAGACTTTCAAGTGCTGAGATTACATGCATATGCCACCACACCTAGTGAAATTGGAAAATCTTGCCGCTTACTAATAAATTTATATTTATGTATCAGCTTCAATCCTTAATAAAATTAAACAACACCAACAATGATTTAAAGCTATATTAGTGAATTTGTTTATCACACTTGGACATTCTTGGTTAATACAGTTGCCTCTGCCCATTGTGTCCATTATGTCTGTCTGTACTGTTCAAGTCTACTGATTTTCACTAGAAAATATGCTACTATAAAGCTGGATATTTCACTCATTATTTTAAACTCTAACTTACCTCTGAAACATGACAAAAATTATGCTGAAATTCATGCAATATATCTCCTGTTATTATCAGCATGTAGAAACTTTCCAACTTCACCATATTGGAAAATTTCTAAACAACCTAATGGGAAAAATCTGTCTTCTGAAAAATATACCAGAAGGAGAAATGCTTTAGAATCATACTGAAAAAGACCCTATTAAATACTTCTGAACACTAAAGCAGCAGTTAATCTTCAGAGTATTGATCCATGGCTAAATGTGTCCTAGCCAAAAAGATATAAGACACAGTCTGCCATTATATCAGAAAATGTAAAACTAAGAGTCTTAATAATCCTTTAAAGATATATGGCTTTGGGTTGTGTATCAGTTACAACTAGTCAGAATGAAATCACATAATAATTTAAACAGGAACAGGTCAATATAAAGAATTATTAACTAGCAGAAGGGATTGGAGTAATGTGGGATTGGCTAATAAAATAAAAACAACTTCAAAGAATGTAAGACAAATCTTAAATCTTGAATTTGTTGGAGAGGGAAAGCTGAAGCCAGGAGAACGGTGTAGAAGTTGTGATGGTGCTTGCTGATAAATTTCTGAAAGTATGGCCCCTGGAACTTGCTGTACATCCTTAGGGTACTGAAGGTATCTAGAGATACTCTTTCTGTAATAGAATTAATGTTTGAAAGGGGATGATCTGAAGGGAAGTTTTTTGTCTCACGGTATTGATACTTTTTGTGTACTTATACTGTGGAGACTATAGAACTTACATATACTGCAGAAGCTGAGGGGTAGGGAAGCTGTGTGTGCTTGAGGACCTAACCCAGTAAAAGCACCCTGAAAAGGGGAACGAAAACTCTTCTTCATGTGATGCTCATTCAAAAATTTTCCTCACCCAGGAATTTGAATTAAGACAATTTTATGACCTGGGCTGTTATTTACAGGCATCAAATTCATGTTTCATTTTGCTTGCTTTGATACTTTATTTTTGTAGTTATTTTAGCTTGCTGAAATAGTTAGAGATTGCTGGCATCTTAACAATGAGTGTTACACCATCCCTTAAATCTAAATTTTAATGCATAAAACTATCTCTTTTGTATTTATTTTTCCTTGGATATGAGTCCAACTACTGATCAAAAATTTTAAATGCTATAACTAAATATTAAGTCAAATAGTACTGTCTTCCACATATTTTTCTCTTAGTGCCAGATAACTCCTTTTAGAATTATTTATTCTTAAAATGGCTTTATAAATATTATCACTAACATACTATTTTCAAAGATGTCAAGTATCATAAAGAAAAACTCAAATAATGTGATATTTATCAAGGAAACAATTAAAAAAACTCAGGTGATGTTTTTAGGTGAACTGTATAATCAAACGTTTATAGAAATATGGCTCAAAAATAAATAGAAAAATCTCATGACTCATAGTTGTCACTGAAAACTGTTGCCAATGTAAATTAAATATTTTTATCTAATCATGTAATTTACTTGATTATAGGTCCTTTGTACATTATGCTTATTTAGGCTCTTAACTCTCTCAGAATGACATCACACTAATTTTGCCTGGAATAAGGCACTGAGTAGTACCTCAATGTCTTTTATGCTGCAAAAAACCATTTGTTACCAAACATAAACTGATACACTTTTGATTTTTGTGAACTGCTTCTGAGTCAAGGATAGTTCCTGTGTCATCCATGGCTCATTTTCATTATTTTCCTTTATTAAAACAAAGAAAAAAATCTCCATAAATTAAGTCACGAAGGCAAAAGGAAAATATAGAGCTGAGTTCTGAGATTCAAAATTTTATCATACAAGAGGAACTCTGAATGATTCTTTGTTTTCTACTATTATAAAATGTCAAGAGAAATGCAAAAACTCGGACATGCAATCACTCAGTATTACCAAGGGCTAGAAGATATCATTCAGGCACAATCACTTCTTAGACAAATGAGAAAGAGACACTAGAGAGAAGAAATTGCTTTCAAATGACACATGCACACTTTTACTTGGATATAACACTGAAACTCATGAAATTTCTTATATTATTAATTTTATTTACAAGATTCATGGAACAGAAAAAGATTCTAAGAAATTAGACACTTTATCAATTTTGACCAACCATTTCAAAAACATTACTTAACTAAAAATAAAAATGGAGGCAACTCACTTGAGAACCCTCTGTCTCTGAGACAGAATCTTTCTGTCTCTCACTAAATATATTATGCTTTTTTAAAAAATGTGCAAATATCCAAGTGTGCCTCCTAAAATTGCCACATTGAGGATTAAGTTTATTAGCTTTTAATGTATTATTTCCAAGGAACTCATTCAAACAATAAAATTTACCTTTTTAAAATTATGATAGTCTATATGTTGACCCAATAGTATTAGGATCTGAACAGCATGCAAATCTTGCTGTAGCTATTACAATCCCTGGAGTATCAAAAACTTCAAATATTTCTAGTAAATAATTGACCATTTGTGCTTGGCCAGTGGTCTGTCTTTTCTTAGTTTTCATGTTACTTAGTGACCCTGAAATGGCAGCTTTATGATCAATTCTCACAGTTTTGTGTTTTGATCATTATCTGGATATATGTGGGAGTGATTTTAATTTAAACTTCCTGCAAATGAAAGAGAAGCTAAAAGTTGATCAGGATTAACCAATTTTTTCACATTGTGTGACCCATACTTTTCAGCACTCTGCGAAAACACATTCCATCTTTATTTTTATATTTACTAGACATTCTAAATATACCATAAATTAAGCTTTTATACATACCTGGTTTACTATTCCCTTTTTTGGCTTTGAGATCAAATATCTGGTAAGTGTAGTATGAAGGAAAAAAAAGATTTATTATGGTTTCTGATTTCACAGGTGTAATTCAAGGCTCAGCTGGATGCAAAACATAAACATGATGGCAGAAGAGTATGACAGAGGAAAAATATCCATGTCATGGCAAGTGGAAGCAAAAAAGTTCTTCAACTGGTCCTTACCTTCCAATAGCATGCTCAACTTTGAACAAATCAATTAATCCAATCATGAGTATGGCATCCCTATGATCAAGTCATCTTTGAAATAACTCATTCCTGAACATGAGAGACGTTATTGGATATTTTAGATCAAAGCACAACACTTGCTCTTTTTCTCTATTTCTAATATTGTGAGACATTCAAAATGTATTCTTAAGTAGTATCAGATATTTTTAATGATGTTATTTCATGGAATTTATTTTTCATATGGTTAATATCATTTTTTGTTTTTATTCTCCAAATCAATGGAAATCCAAAGGACATAATACTTTCTTATATTTTTTCACAAATATGTTCATTTTCACTGTGAAATAAAAATTCATTTTATTGGAAATTGTACCAATTTTTAAAATGGTTTGGGGGAAATTAAAGTTAAATCATATCATTCAGAACATACTTGCTGTGCTAGAAGTTCACTCAGTCCCCAGATTTCTGTGTTCTGCTTCATGTCAGGAGATTATCCTCTACATAGTACATGAACTAGGAGTCTTTGTTCTCTAGCTTCTGTTTGGATTTGTCTTTGTCGATCGAAACTGAAACTCAGACTTCAAGTAAAGAAGGATACGGGACATGCATTTCCTTGACCCTGAAGAGTTGTTGTTGGACCTGTTGCCATTGTTTAGAAATCCATGGTTTCTTTGGAGAACTTTTCTTTTGGAGAACTCCTCTCCTAGTTTTCATGAATTTGTAGAACAATTCCCTCTCACTGTCCCTTGAGCTTCCTTTATAAGATTCCCTTAAATAGGAAAAGTTAGTAAATGGTCTTTGAAGTCAGTCATTAATCAAATTGTCTATAAACCTCTTAGTAGATTATTTTCATTGACTTTCTATCTTTAACTGTGTTCTGGATTTTTTTTTAAAGAACAAAACTGCCCTTTCAGTTTTCTCACAATGTGACTTCAGCTGTATGTCACAAAACAACACTTCAGTAAACAACAATCTGTTGAGGCCACCACAAAGAGACTCTGAGCAGGATTTAAAATTAACTAATTGGCTATGTTTTTCTGTGAGTCTGTCCTAGGCCTCAGCCCCTTGCCTGGTGATGGGAGCTGATTCATAGTAAGTGAACCTCTATGAATCACTGGTCCTGGCTGAGGCCTATAGTGGCCTATGGGGCCAGAAATAACACAAAGGGCAAGATAAGGACACTTGGCTCAAACATCAATTAAGTAGAGACTGCAGCTGAAGAAATTTCACTCCTGCAATCTAAATCCTACCATAAATGTCATCTTGGAAATAAGACGGTTCTCCTAAATTGGCATAATTTACTACTTGGAGAAGTCTTTAAAATGACTTCCAAGGTCCTACTCATTTCCTGAATTTTCTTCAGATTCCCTGCCTTTTGTTGGACCTGATAAAAGTAGGCTGGTCCAGAGAAATTTTTGTCTTAACCCTTGGAGTCTTGAGCTCAACTAAAGGGTTTTGACTTTTGTGGAGCATAAATCATACCACTTGTCACATTTTATGTAAACCTCCTCTGTACACTCATTTGGGAGATCAGGGATCTAAGTCAGGACCTGATAAAAACCCACATATACAATGGCCCCATGAGATTTTAATATAGCTTAAAGGTATATTAGACTGTACCATCTCGGTTTGTATAAGTACATGCTACACAGTTCATTCAAGAAAATTGTCTAAAAATGAATTTTTAGAATTTAGTTTCATCTTTAAAGATACATGACTATATTTTTTTCCTAATACTGAGAATTTGAATAAGTTGTTTGTCAGTTACACTTTAACTTGAATATTTTCTAGTTACAAAATGAAAATTTTGAATATCATTTCAACTTACTGATGTATGTACATATTGCAAATCTGTCATTTAGGGGCTTGTTTTATGAATTATAATTCTTTGCAACTCAAATTTAATATAAATTACAATGAAGGCTTTAGTGTCTTAGTTCAAAATTTAGTGTCTTAAGTGTCTTGAACTCTTTCTCCACCATTGTATGCATCATCTTACTCCCAGCTTTCATTTAGAAACTACATGTCCAAAATGTCACTTCTCCAATAATTCAAGTCAAATATCCATCTTTATGTGACCACTATCTTCTTGCTTTCCTTCTCAATTCACAAAACTCTCTGATGTAAAAAGACCACATTGGGAAAATAACTTTAATATCATTGCTCATATAGAAGTACTATAGTATAAGTGGCATGTATTTAGTGGCAAGATTTACTGAACTTTGCCATATTCAAATCCTCATGAAATTATTACCAAATCAAGATTATAAAATATTAGTTTCACTAAACATTCATTTGTGACACTATGTAACCAATTTCTTTCCTCTTTTATCACCCATTCCTACTAATCCACTTCTCTCCTTTCTTCTGTATTGATCAATTTTTCATTTCAAGAGTTTACATACATTTGTTGCTATTGTATTGATTATCTGACTTTAACTTAGCATAAGCATATTGAGATTCATCCATGTTGTGTATCAGCAATTCATGCATATGTTAGAGTGAACAGTCTTCCAGTGCACTAAATGGTACACAGTATGTCAGACTTTTACTCTTAATGAACATATTTCCTTTTAGATTATAGCAACTAAAAATAAATCTGATTTGAAAACACATGTAAAAGTCATGCATGCATGCCCAGTTTTATAATGACAATGTGATGTACATGTATTGCCTGTAAGTTTTGAGAAAATTTATAGGACCACATATTTCCATCAGTGTTTGTTTTGTATGTTTGAGTATCCTCTTAGGAATTAAGTTTAGTCTGTTTAAAGTTAAAATATTCACTAGGATGACTAGTGTTATTTCATCATGGTTTTAGTAGTATATTTTCATGTGTTTTTGCTTATTGTCTCTAAGTATGATAGCACTCACTTTGCATGGACTACTGCTTGTATAAATCAGACAACTGAAGTACCTGCATGCATATGTCATACTTTATATCTCACATGTAGGGAACTGCTGACATTCCTGATTGGTGGCATGTCTAGAAGTAAGTAAGGATGGTAGAAGTGAGTGTTGAGTCAAAGTGCTGGTGAATGTAAACAGCATCAGGGAAGGTCACTGTACCTGCCTCAGGTTAATCTCTTTCAAGTGGAGGTGAAAAACTACTGCCCTTAGAGTTTGCCTTCTACAAGTACTCATTGTGTTTAAAGGTTTAATGTCTCTAGTTTCATCAGGGTATTCCCACTCATCACCACTCTGCATTTAAGGACCCCATTATTCACTCAGTTTATCAGTAGAAACATTATGGATCTGGGAGTTCATTTTTCAGTATAATCCAGCAAGTCGCAGTACAAAAATTTGTGTTTGATTTGTGGAAAACTTCAGTTTTAGTTATAGGTGATGAGGTTTACTGTGAGCATGCAGAGAAAGTTTTAAGTCATTTAGGCAATGTATGAACTGGGAATTCATATTCCTGAGTTTAACTGTTTTTATCTACCACTATTTCTAGAGACATTAGGAGCAACCAGCTAACTTAACTATATTACTCATTTTCTAAAAATGTTCAAAACTATGATATATACAGTCACCTAGTGTCTTTCTTCTCAGAAATAACTGATTAAGGGTATCCACGGGAAACAGTTTCTGTCCCTCTATTGCCAGAACACACCATTGACCATCACAGTCACTCCCTTATTTAAATATAATCAAGGCAGGTGTGCCTGCTCCCTGATGTCATGCACTGTGCCAGCACCTTGCCCAACCGGTGGGCTCAGTCTAGCAGAGGGATAGGCTGGAGGTACCCCAAGGAGGCATCACTTGTGCCCAGGGTTTAAGGCAACCCTTGGAGCTGCCGCCTCCCTTTGCTGGAGCATGGGAAGCAGCAGGCACTGATGTGGCTCCAGGTCTTGCCTGAGGCCCAACCTTACCGCACAGGGTTTGGAGCTTCTGGAGGCAAATGTAAAGAGGACCACCAAAATAACTGACACAGGAGGGGACTTCATTTTGAAAGAGAAGAGGAGGAGGAGAAGGGGAGGGGGAAAGGAAGGAAAAATGAGGGAAGGGGAGAAAAGAGGAAAAAGAGCATAAAGTTGGAAACATTGTTCATGAACGAGGACCAGTTATGGAATTTGGTTATACAATATGTGAAGAATGTAGGAAAGAATTTATGGATTTCTATCTTATGAATCACTTTGACTTGGCAGCTTGTGATAATTACAGAGATTCTGATGAATAATATAAGCTTATTATCAATACATAAACAAAGCAAGAATACCTTCTAAAAGATTGTGATTTAGAAAATAAGAGAATCAGTTCTTGAAGTTATTGTGAAGAATCCTCATCACTCACAGTGGAGAGATATGAAATCTACTAAATCTACAGACTGTGAAGAAGTCTCTTAAACTTTGGAATAATTAAGAAGCTTTAGAAGATGTAAAGGCAGTGAGACAAGAAAATGGAAAAAAATGAAATAGAAGAATGTTGTTTAACTGTAACAGAATTTCAAAGTGTGGTATGAAGCATGGTGTGAAACAGAAACAATTACTCATCAGCAGGAGTTTGGACCAGAGGAGAACTTAGATGACATGTACCATAAGACCTGTGCTGTGTGCGGTCATGAGCTGACATATGAAAAAGAGTGATTTTCAGTTCAGTGAATTTTGAAACAAATTTTTGTATTTATATAATGGAAGTTTAGATTGAACAATAAATAAATAAATAAAATTAGTTGATTTAAAAATCTAAGGTTCAATTTAATAAACTCATCCTTATAATTTGTTCTATTGCAACCATTCTCAAATGAAACAAGAATGTTTGTTAGTCTGGACTGTCTAAAGACATGATGAATGCGATGTGTGTGTGTGTGTGTGTGTGTGTAATTTATTGTGAAAAATTGGCTTATGTGGTTATATAGGTTTGATTTCTCAAAATCTATATACTGGGGATCTTTGAAATTTGAAACTACAAGACTGTTATAGTCAGGGATTGCAAGGAAATCAATTACATACAGGACACCTAATTTATAGTATTATTCAGAATGGATATTATCAGTATTATTCAAGGAGTCAAATGCAAAGAAAGTGCAAGAAATCTGTTCACACACTAAAGACCTAGTCAAGGGCCTGGATTCCATGGCAACGTCCTGCGTGAGTTCAGCTGAAGACCTAGAGCCCATGGGAATATCTCCCCGGAGTTCAGCTGGATGCCTAGAGCCACAACAATGACACTCGAAAGTCTATTTCATGGATCTATGCTGGGAAGGCCCCCAGGTCTGCAGTGAAAGGTACTGAGTCTACACCAGAGGGATGAATGATTTGTGTCAATAGGCTTAGAGTTCTGCCCTGGAACCAGGAAGCAGCCAAATGAAAGCACATGTTCTACCTGTCTTTGTCCACTAAAATGATTAAAAATACCTGTGTGTTAGTTTATAATGAAGATTTTGTAATTTACATTATTCGTTGTGGTTATATATATATTTTTTGGGGGGGTGGCAAAAATTCACTGAAATAATTTTGATTTATTTTCTACTAAGAAGACATATAATCTTAAAAACCTAATGCCAAGTTAACTAGTACATGCCATCTACTAGACTTATCAACAATATCAAGAAATATATTTTGAAATGGTTTTGCCTATTTTCTGCCAATTATTGACAAGTATGTTTAATATATAAGACATGATTATATTTATCTTACAAACACATCAAATATATCTTTACATTGGTCTGAAAGTGCATCATATTTGTTTATTTAATCAGAATTATGCTAAAAATTTTTTGCTCCAGTCATGCAATTATTTAATTCACTTTAATTTGGTCTAGTACACAGAAAAAAGAACCACAGTGTTTAGCTTATTGAAAGTAGAGTCTTACTCATAGAAGAACAAAATCTTACTCTACGAGATTATTTTTAACCACTCAGTTTCTATGTTTTCCAGTGAAATAATCTGAGCAAACTGAGAGAACACTGTGCTGCATAACAATTAAAAATTTGAACTTCATAACACTATTTTCCCCTACTAATTCTGAAGAAATAACAGAAAACATGACTGGGTGACTATGAAAATATTTTACTAATTATCTCATTGTTCTTTTGAAGAGTTGCTAAAACATCTCCAGATCAGATATTCTAAGCAATAAATGGTACATAATTTTAAATGTATGTTTACTTATCACTTTAATTATAACCATATAGCTTAATGTACTTTGTTGCCAACCACAGAAGAGTCCATTTTTTATAAATTAAAAAAGGACAAATTTACATCTAAATAATCATGCACTATTACTAGGAATGAAGGCATATGCCTGTAATACCTTCTGCTGAGGAAGAAAGTTTAAACAGTAGGATCGTATACTCCTGATCATGCTGGGCAGCTAAGTGAAACAGTCTCAAGATAAAATTTGTAAAAGTCAACTGAGACTGTCACTTGATATTAAGAGTGCTTGGTTACCATGGAAAGGATCCAGAGTTCAATCTTCATGACTCCAAAGAGTAATAATTGATAAAAATAGTAGCAATAACAACTGCATACATTTATTATACATTATGCTGTAAGCTGGAACTAAACCAGGAAAATTTCAGTCACTTGCTTTCACTGAGTTCACGTAAAAGGAATAAAATAAAATATTTCAATATAGGTAGTTACTTAAGACAGAAACATAAAATTACTATTGAAAATGATTGCCAAAAGAATTTTAAAAACCACATTTGCTGTGAGAATAAACTAGAAGACTTACGTGCATCCATTAATTTTCCACAGTATTTTAATGAGGTAAATACAACTAATATGCTCACTTTGCTAGTGAAAGTCCAGAAGCCCACATGTGCTAGACAACATCTTCAAATAATGAGTCAAAATATTGTATGCCGGTGGACCCAAGAAACGGAGCGTGAGATATGAAGTGAGCGTGCAACCGGAGAGGACGGGCCCTTGCTGCCAACTCCCTAGCTCGATACCCTGCTTGTCACTTCTGGGCTGGCAGCTGCAGCGGTGGTGGCTGGAGCAATCACCTGCCCAGGGCCACAGCCAACTGCTAGACCTAAAGGGCAAGGAAATAAAGGTGGGAAAACATGATGCCCAAATCTGTTGACTTTCCTAACTTGATATAGTCAGGACCAGAGCAAAGAATCACCTGGCTTGTAAGGCTCATGTTCTATCATTGATTTGACTCTGCTTCATAGAGCAGAAGAAACAGGAGAAGAATCATTTTCGGTACAAATCGGTTCGATTCATCAAAAAGATGCTGTAAATGATGATGATTTTGAGCCATACTTAAGTAGCCAGACAAATCAGAGTAACAGCTATCCAGTAATGTCAGATCCATATATGCCTAGTTACTATGCTCCATCCGTTGGATTTCCATATTCTCTTGGGGAAGCAGCATGGTCCACGGCTGGAGACCAGCCTATGCCATATCCGACCACCTATGGACAAATGAGTAATGGAGAGCATCATTGTACACCAGATGGTGTTTTTAGTCAACCTGGGGCGTTAGGGAACACCCCTCCATTTCTTGGTCAATATGGATTTAACTTTTTTCCTGGTAATGCTGATTTCTCTATGTGGGGGACAAGCAGATCTCAGAAACAATAAACACAAAGTTCTGCTTATAATAGCAGTTAAGGCTATCCACCTAGTTCTCTTGGGAGAGCTATTACAGATGGACAGGCTGGATGTGGCAATGGTACTTTGAGTAAGGTGCCTGACATTAGCAGTATTAAAGGCATGACTGGACTGAAAATTGGTGGTGACCTGACAGCTGCAGTAACAAAAACTGTAGGTACAGCCTTGAGCAGCAGCGGTATGACTAGCATTGCAACCAATCATGTGCTCCCAGCTAGCAGCGCAGCACCTAAACCAACCTCCTGGGATGCCATTGCCAGAAAACTTGCCAAACCTCAACTGAAACTTAAACCCAAGGGCAATGTGGGCATTGGGGGTTCTGCTTTCCACCACCTCCTATAAAACACAACATGAATATTGGAACTTGGGATGAAAAGAGATCAGTGGTAAAGGCTCCATCAACCCAACCAGTTCTGCCTCCTCAAACTAAAATCCAGCAGCCTCAGCCATTAATTCAACCACCACCATTGGTGCAAAGCCAACTGCCTCAACAGCAGCCTCAACCACCACAGCCGCAGCAGCACAAGGACCTCAGCCACGGGCCCAGCCTCACCAAGTGCAGCCTCAGCAGCAGCAGCTGCAGAGTTGCTGGGTGGCTCCTGGGAACAGCGGGGCAGGCTTCAACCAGAACAACGGAGCTGCCGGCGAAAACTTTGGTTTAGTGGTTGTACCTGTTAGCGCTCCTTCTAGTATAGAAGTGCATCCAGTGCTGGAGAAGTTAAAGGCCATAACCAACTATAATCCCAAAGACTTTGCTTAGAACCTGAAGAATGGGCGTGTGTTTACAATTAAAAGCTACTCCGAAGATGACATACAACATTCCATCAAGTACGCTATGTGGAGTAGTACTGAGCATGGTTTGGATGCACCTTACCGCTCTTTGAATGGGAAAGGCCCACTATATTTACTGTTCAGTGTGAATGGCAGTGAACACTTCTGTGGAGTGGCTGAAATGAAATCTGTTGTGGATTATAATGCATATGCTGATGTCTGGTCTCAGGATAAGTGGAAGGGCAAATTTGAAGTTAAACCGATCTTTGTTAAAGATGTTCCCAATTCCCAGTTATGGCACATTCACTTAGAAAATAATGACAACAAACCAGTAACCAATTCAAGGGACACTCAAGAGGTACCCCTAGAAAAAGCTAAGCAAGTGCTTAAAATGATTGCTATTTTCAAGCATACCACCTCAATCTTTGATGACTTAGCATATTATGAGAAGCATCAAGAGGAGGAGAAAACCATGCGCAGGGAGAGAAATAGAAACAAACAATAACCATATGGAGATGTCCTATTAAAATTGCAACACTAATGATGGAAATGCCTAATAAGTCAAAGAAGACATTATTAAAGCTTTTTTTTCTGCTTAAGGTGACATCTTTGAACACTTTAACACAAAATTGACTCTTGTAATGGTTTTCATCAGCACATCTGCCCTTATATTCTCACCAAACACACTTGAGAACTGTAACTTGGTCAAACACTTTCTGTCCTGCAGGTTTTACCAGTATCTGCTGTCTTTCACAATTATGCATCCTAGCTAAGGCACAGAAGACTGAATGAGTGCAAGGATTCATTAACTCTTTGAATTTGTTAAATACTAACAGTTAACCATTAGAAGTGGTTCAATGATGTAAGAGTCACACTGCTTCAACCTTTTCTTTGTTGTAGTTTTTAAATTGTCAATTTTTAGCTATTTGACAGATAAAAACAAAATAATCATGCCATATTTAGGCCTGGAGTTCAAGTCTAAATGTTTATGAAAAAAATTATTGTACTAAAATTTTTATATGGCAAAGCAACCTTAAGCTCTATTTTAGCCAAATGAAGCATAATCTGAAATTATATTAGAACATACCCCTTGTCTTCAAACTGTTTGGTGTAACAGAATGTAGATATGCAGCTTGGTGGATCTCACCAATTAATGCATATTCTTCTCCCCTCTTTCCCCTAGTTATATGTACACTGAGAAATGTGCATTTGTCTGAGGAATTATTTTGTTTGCTGCCACTTAATGAATCTCAAAATTTTGAGTAAATGTACCTCAGTCTAATCAGACTTTTTATAACCTTTATAACTACATTTAAAACCCTTAATTCCTTTTTGTGGGTGTTTGCAAGCCTGATTGCTATCGTGAAGTAAAAATTTATTACTCCAGGTATTCACTAGCTAAATAAACATAGTTCTTGTTTAGCAAGCATATACTGTTCCTCATCACTTTTCTTCAGGTTTTGCAGTGTCCTGGCATCCTTAAAATACCTGGAAACTATGGCATTGATCCATGAACTAAATCAGCATATAAGTGAATGTTGATGTTTTGTTGATCAGATCTATATAAGTGGGAATACAGCATATCTGGGTATTCTTATAGTTATCTTTTTTAACATCTTATTTTTTTCATTAATTACATATCAACATTAATTTTCCATCGTGAGTCAAATTGATTTTTTATAATTAAATGTGTCAAGTACCTGTTAATTGATTTGATGGTGTAAGGTTATGAAAATAAATAATGTCCTGCCCCTTATATTACTGTTCCAAAAGAAGGCTCTATAGAATGATATGTGAAAATAGCAATACAGTAGATTTGAATATCTTGAGGTTTTTGCATTACTCCATTTATGTTTACGTCATGTTTAGAAATGTTTTCATTTATTATGGTCTGTAGTCACTTCAAAACCTAGTGACAGATATTTCCTTGAGGTTTTCATTTGTGTAATTTTTTTGTATGATGTTGTCTTATAATGTACAAATACTGTGTTTTTTTACTTGAATACGGTATTTGTAGGTAACCATAGCTATTTCACAGTTCATCAGTAGTTCCAGTGTACTTATATCAATGTTTGTGGAAGGGAACATCAAAATACTAATAGTATATTATAAAATACTTTCTTAAAGGAAAATTGCACCTATTTTACCTTTTGGAGACTAAGCCATGAAAACTTGTAACTTGTCTCTTAACTATAAAGAAAATTGGCGTTTGGATAATCATCAGAGAGATGTTCTTCCTTCCTAAGATTGCATAGATGGGACATGTCAAGGATGAATTATTCTGGGTCTTGCTAGAGAAATCTGTAAAAGGGTGACCTTGTAGGAAGGCTCTGTGTCCTCCCTTTGAGGTTTTCTTTTTCTTGGTGCTGTATTAGCAACTCTGGATATTTTTATACAATTAGTTACAGTATAAATGGATTCAAACTCATTGAACTTATGTTAGGTTTCTATGTGAGAAATGTCATGGAAACACCCAGCAAGAAAGCTGATTACCACAGATAGATTCACATATTTCAGATGTAGTTGAGAGTATGTTCATGGTAAGGAGTATATCCCAGTGCCTTTAACCTGGATTTCTAATTTTATGTGAAATGGGTTCAGCATTCCTTTGGAGAAACAAATCTTTTCAATTAGTCATTTTGTGTTTTTCTCATTTACATTTTCCCCAAAGCAACAACCTTCATTTCCTTCTGGTTAGTCTATATATTTCAAGATTTTTTCCCTCTAAATAAAATTAACCGTTATCACAAGAATACAACCAGCTAGCTGAATGTTTCTTAACTATAGAAACTAAAAGGGATAGAACCTGGGCTGTATAAGAGGAGACAGGTTATCAAATGGAATAATTATAAATTAAGTCATTATTGACCCAGTAAGTTTCTTGCTTAATGTTTTCCAAGTCCCTGTTTGAATGTCTCTTGTTACAGTTATGTGGGTATTTTAGTTTGTATATTTAACAGTAATGGGGAATGTGTAACCAAAATTAGTACTCTTTCTTTATACATATTGGTACTTGAAGATTCCTTTCAAAAGCAACCCAGTCTTTTCTTAATTTTAGTGCTTAATTCCTCATTTTAACTTAAGTCATTTTGCTAATTCTAAAACTGTGTTCTTTTTTGCATACCATGCATGGGGGTTAAGGTGTTGTTAAAACAGTTTGCAATAAAAAAAAACAGCTTAAATCATTTTATTATTTCACGTGCATTCTGCATCCTTTAAAAATAAGTTTGAGAGTTTTAAGAGAATTGTGTTTTCATTAAGTTTTGCATACCTTTTTGTTATGCCATGTAAATTTCCTTTTTTCTTATGATTAAAGAAAGGTTATGATGAATTGATTAGTTTATTTACATTCACTTGTAGCAGTTACTTGAGAATTTGAATTTTGTCATGTTTGGGTTTGTTCATTCCTGTGAATGATGGTACAGTTAGGTGAGATTTTCTGTTATGGTACCCAAACTCACCATTTGGTCCTCTTTAATCTTTGAGGGTTTCAATAAAACTTGTTCACTCAAAAAAAATGTTATATGCCTAATCATTTCATTCAGTTGCAAAGATAAGATTGTATTGTACTGATATACTATTTTGCTAAAAATTGTTTGAAGATATTATTTAATAAAGATAATGTTTGACATAACAAATTCCATTTGATTAACTTACCCTAACATTATAAATAGTACTCTTTCCTCAAGGAGATATGACAGATCAAGAATCACTTGATCATAAATTTAAGAAGAATTCTCAAACTGCTGACAAAGGTTTAATTTATTGTTGTTTTCTATTTAGAAATTTTTCTATGATCTTTTTATTTTTTATGAAAAAATAATTATTTCACTAAAGCCCTTACATATCCTGTGTGTTATCATTTTTGTAATTTAGTTAATTGAACACTTACTTGTCATTTGTACACTGGAAAAAGAAAGAGATGCTGTTTGGGTATTATCTTGATCCCTATGGAATTTAAATTCAAAATTTATAATTTTCCTGAAAATGATATGAAAGAAATCTCCCTCGGGAAATTTTGCCAGAGGTAATTAATTCAATTTGCCTCAATAATGTTTCAGCATTAACATTATAAGGCTTCCTCTTGAAAATTAGATTTTAGTTTGGAAGTGTTAATATATTAAAATGAATGCAAATTACCACAAATAATCACAAACTAGTGTGGATTTTTCATTTAGTTACAACAGTTACAAGATTTTGGGAATCAAATATGCAAAAGCTGAGTGACTTAAGGAAAATAATTAAACATGATTAATTGCTACATTGTTTTATTTAAAAAGATCTAGATGAATCTAGTGTCATTAAGATTTTTTGTGCTAATTTAATCACTTGATATCACTGAAAATTTAACTAGACTAAAGCATACAAAATGTATATCTGAAGAATATTTTCTTTGTTTTGTCTTTTTGTGTGTGTTGGTAAAATCACCACTAAACTCTGCTACTTATTAAAGAATACTATTTTTAAAAAGAGTTATGCAGTATGTTATTAAAATTTATGTACAATTGTTAAACTAAAATTGGAAATTGAAAAACAATAAATGTAAAATAAAGTTTAAAACTTTAATATATCATTATTTTATTGCCTGGTGGGATTTTTAAAGAGAAACTCCCTTCTTAAAATAGATAAAAAATTGATTTTTAATTGTACATGTTAAAGGTGGACAAAATAATGTTTTAATATCCTCATATAATAATGATATAATTGCTGTAGGAAAGCAAATCAATTTAGCTTTTTACAATTACTCTTTGTTGCCTTTGTAAGAACAGCTTAAATGTGTGGTCTCAGTAAATTTCTAATAGGTAATATAAATTATGAATATACCCAAAGAGCTGGGGGTTTAGCTCAGCAGCATAAGCACCTTTCTGGCAAGTGCCAGGTGGCGAGTTCAATCCCCAGTACCAAAAAAGAAAAAAAAGCTAAGCATGAATATACCCAGAACAAGTTTTACCAGATCATAGATTAGTCCTCTTTTTAATATTACCAAGAATTTCAATACTCTTCTTACTGATGACCTTATTAATTTACATTTCCACAAACACCATAAAAGTATTCCATTTCTCTATACCTTTTTAGTATTTGTCAGATCTTCTTTCTTTGATGGTGGGTGTCCTAGCAAATGTGAAGCGGTGCCTCATTATTTTCCTGATGGCTAATGATGCTGAGCATGTTCTTCTTTACCCATTCTCATTTTCATATTATTTTTGGAGCACTAGTTGCTTAGGTCCTTTGTTCATTTTTCATTACACTGTTTTCTGTTTGCAATGTAGTCATGTGAGTTCTCTACATCTTGTGGCTACCGAACCTTTATCTGGTACTATATGGTTTGCAAATAGTTTCTCCAAGTTCACGGTTAGATTTTTAGGGGTTTTTTTAATTGTTTTATCTGCTATTGTTAGTGGTAATAACCAGTTCACTGAATCAGCCTGTTGCTGGATATTGAGGGTCTACAAAAGGATTGTTTCCACCATCATAGAGAGAGAACAGGAGAGGAAGATGTATTGATTTCCTGGAGATGCTTGTTATGCTGGTTTTCTTGATATAAACAACTATTATTGTTAGAGGAGCTCAGATCCTTGTTGTCACTGAGGATGGCTGTGGCTCTTTTTGTGGAGCTCTGGTCTTTTCTTCAAGTATTGTTTCCAGGCTCAGTGCAGATCCTTCATCCCTCTAGGGCAGAACATCTAGCTTTTGTCTCAGACCTTGGATCTTCCCAGTGCAGATCCTTGATACAGACTTGCATGAGACATTGTTGTGGGCTCTTGGGCTCCACCTGGACTCATGGAAGGCACTGTCATGTACTCTAGGGCTTCGGTTGGACATGCAGGACATTGGTCTGAGATGAAGGTCCTCAGCTGGATTATTTTGGTCTCTAGCACATGGACAGATCTATTGCACATTTCTTCATTTGACTCTTTGGGTGAATAGTACAAAATAATCCTATAAATTACATGTCCTTTATTTAATATACTCCTTTCAAAACCCCAACTACAACATATGCTATTATATATATATATATATATATATATATATATATATATATTTGGTGCAATTGTAATTGCTTATTTTTTCTTCCAATGCTTGGATATTTAGTGAGCTTTCTGAAAAATCACAGTCAAAGCCAATTAAAACTAGGTTTCTGATAAAATAAGACCATTGCCCTCTTAGCCTGGTCATAGGGAACTGCCATTTCAGGTCCTCCCCTCCACCTTAAGATTTATGTTCCTAAATTGCTTTTTCCCGGATTAGACTTTCCCACTCAGTCTCACCTTGGGAAAAGCTAACACAAGCAGAATCCTCCAGTGACCATAGCCTCAGAAGCAGCCTTATCTCACAGATACAACTTCTTACAACTATAAAACCCCATAGCCTGTAAGACACGGTGCCATTTTGCATTAGCTGCCAATGGCTCATCTCGTGTTTTGTCTCCAATCTCTTCTTGACTGTGGAACTCAATTTCTTTTTCTCAATTCTTTTATGTGTGAGACATTTTTGGAACAATTTCCTTCCATGCTTTTCTTTGAGAGTTGGATGGATTCCAGTCTTACATTTGTCTTCAATCCCTATTCAGTTAATTTTTATGGTGGTTCATGAATCTTAAATTTATTTTCTTTATTATTTGCTTGCTTTCTTCTGTCTTTCTCTTTTTCTGTTTCTTTGTTTCTTTTTCTTTCTTCTTTCTTTCTTTCCTCTTTCTTTCTTTCTTTCTTTCTTTCTTTCTTTCTTTCTTTCTTTCTTTCTTTCTTTCTTGTATATTCAGTTTTGTCACTACCACAGATTCTTAATTTGTTTAGAGGTTAGGCTTTTGGAAGATGATTAGATCATACAGGCTCTGTACTTACAAGTGGATTAATCTTACTGAAGAATATATAGTGCAAATATGCTATTAGGAGGTAAGATCTCTGGTTGCAACAGGTGAGTCACTGGAGGCATTTTCAGGAAGGATGCATCTTTGTCCCTGGTTCCTATATTTGCTCTCTGCTTCCTGGCTGCTGTTGTGACAGAAAAGCTAAAAATCAACAGTCTAATGCTCTGTTAAGACAATGTATGCTTTCCTAGCCCACCACATAATTAGACCATTAGACTCAGTTAGCCTTGACTGACCTTGTCAAAAGCAACTTAGAGATAGTCCAAACTGATTCAGTATGACTGCATCCATCTGGACTGCCTGTATTGCCTGACATATAAACATTCTATTTTCTAGGACTGTCCAACTGAAATGAATTAGTCAAGGACATGCTTAGTTTCAGCTGCCCTCTCAGCCCAGCTTCCTCCTTATTTTTGCCTGCCTTATGATAAACAACATCTCTGACTAAGCTGCCTAGAACTAACCATCCTGACAACATATGACTTGATTCATGTAACCAATCATGATAACCATCCATCAGTCTTGTGCTTTTCCTGGCAAACTGTATTTATATAACTCAAAAATGACCCATGGCTGGTGATTTGGAACTGATTGCCACCAGCCTGTTAGCGTTATAAACAATTGCTTGCCAACTCCTCAGTACAAAGGGTTTTCCATTTGGTTTGATAGCAGATTTCTGCAACACTGTGACATTGACAGAAATTTCTACTATGTCCTTTCTTTCTTGGAGACTGCTCACTATGGTGTTTATCATCTAAAGCCATGGCACAAAATAAACTTCTCCTTCTACTTGTGGATGGTGGGAATTTGCCCCAATAGTGAGAAAATTATGAAGACAAATTTCAGTACCAAAGAATTCAATTCATCTCTATGATTTTTCTCGAGCATGTGGTTTAGTAGTCTTCAGAAGTGATCCATTAGAGGAGTTCGGAAAGGTTTGGAGATGTTGGTCAGAGAAGCCCTAGAATGCTATAAGTAAAATGTGCTATGAGGTTCTGGTCAGATCTCAGAAGATCAAAATGCTGACAGATATGCAGAAAGCAAAGACCAGGCTCAGGTAGTTTCAGTGGGGAACAAGAATTCCACTGTGAAGTTGAACTACAAGCTATCTGTTTCATGCTCTGGCAGAAAATTTGTCTATATTTTGCATATCATC
>PVJX010022283.1:0-30722 GCA_004027295.1 Dolichotis patagonum
AGACAAATCTACATTATATCTAGCTAGATGTAGCTCTGTAGATGGATAAATGCTTTTAATATTTTTCACATACCATTTCTATACCTATAAATGGAGATAAAGAAGTACTTATAAGGATTATATGTAAAGCACTTAATGAGGAACTTAAATAGTAGTATAAGGTGGAGGCACTGTTGATATTATTGAACTTTCACTGATACCAGATGACACTTCAGTCAGTAAAAGAATAAATGTCAGATTTACCTCTTCATAAAGTATGTATGTTAAGTTCTGGTATAGGAATAATCCTGCTAAATTTGTGTAATTTGTCTACAAATTGGTACATTTATTTGCTAGTTATCTCTATCCTTTGGTCATGCAAATTCATAATATGGTGTGTATGTGCATGTGTGTGTGTGTGTGTGTGTGTGTGTGTGTGTGTGTGGAGAGAAGTAGGGGTTGCAAGGATAATGGGTGAATGAAGAGTAGATGCAACAGTTGTGAGGTTTGAGTATACATCCTATTGAAACTTCACCTCTTCGTCTGCTGGCTGCCTCTGTAAATTATGGACCAGCTTTCTCAGTAAGATAACCCCAAAGTTCCCAGATAACCATCCTGATTGCCTATGTCTCAGGAAAAATTAGCTCAGTCTGTTTGTGAAGCTATTTCTAATCATTAAACCTTAAGACCAGAACATTGCTTCCAAACCACATCCATACTTTTTTCACTTTGTATATAATATAGTTGCTTCTGTACTACAATACAAGAGTCTTTTTGGAAGTGACCTTACTGGGCTAAAAGTCCTAAAATAATTACCCTCTGCTT
This sequence comes from Dolichotis patagonum, assembly GCA_004027295.1. Taxonomy (NCBI): domain Eukaryota; kingdom Metazoa; phylum Chordata; class Mammalia; order Rodentia; family Caviidae; genus Dolichotis; species Dolichotis patagonum. Next base: position 805 of record PVJX010022283.1, read on the forward strand.
CTTTATCGAATAATTGTGATAAAGCCTGTTCTACCACAATTGTTCTAATGGTCACCAGTGAAAGCTATTTATTGAATGTAGTGATCAGCTTGTCTCAGATACACTGAGTTAATAGTCAACCTGACTGGGTCATCTGATGTCAGAGTTACTTTACCGCTTTATTTTTAGGTCTCCAGTTTTTCAAATGTAGAACTTAGATTCCTGGGGTCTAGAACAGTACCTGCCACTTTAGAAGCAGAAAATGAAGGTTGTTAAAATGGTTTTGAAGGTTTATTGTGCTCTGGGTACTGATTTCAGTGCTGTGAGAATACAGAGATAATGTACACAAACTTTTGCCCAGCAATCACAAAGGTATAAGAAATAACTTTCTCATAGATCCAAAGACATAAATGTTACAAGAAGGTTATAGACAAAGTACTGTGAAGATGCAGGTAACAATGTAGTTGAAGAATATTCTTCGTGAGTCCTCCACTTTGAGAAAAAGAATTCTGGTAAAAGAACAGAGACAACTGGGGTAGAGTGAGCCGTTCTTTGTTTAACAGTATATAAGGAATGAAATGAAAAACTTTGGAAGATCTTGGAAAAGTAAATTAATTTTTTCCCTAAGATTGGATTTACATAGTGGTATGGTACAACTAGTTCACTATAGCTCATGAGAACTTATCATTAAACATTAATGAATCTTGTAAAGTGGTTGTTGCAATTTTAGTATCTTGAAATCAGCTACCGTGAGAGTATTTTCACTACTGAAATCTTAAAATGCTGCATTTCAGAGACTGTGCTATTTCTTGATCAAACTGATGCTGTCTCCTCCTTTTTTCTTTTTCTCTTCGTCTCCCTGCCTCAGAATCAGATTGGTTGTGGATCCCATTAATTCCTGAATTGTTTATTCTTCATTCAGATGTAGTATGTTTCTTTGCGTGCTGTGCCTGAAATGAAACTACTCCTTGGCCTGACACTTTGCAGGGAGAGAAGGTAGGAAATTACAGAAGAGAAGAGCACTTGACTTGAGGGAGTTCCCAGAATCATGTGTAAATTGATGCTACCCCTTAAATGTGACAGAAATTCTGGCTCAGGTCACAAAAGTAAACTATTAGGGCTTTGGTAGGAATTATGCAACCCTATCAGTGGCCACAGGAAAAAAAAGAAAGGAGGCTTGGGAGTGTCTCAGCAAGAAGAATATAGCAAAAGGAAGGAAGAGAGGAAGTGCGAAGGACAGACAAAATTATCAATAGCAAGATAAATGCAATGAAAATCAGAAAATTCCAAGGACAGCTAAGAAAATGAGCTTTCTCTGTGGATGAGTGAAAACTTCAAATGTTTTCAGGACAAAAGAGTAGGTTTTACTTTGTAGAGACTCTGTTGGACCATCCTTCCAACACTAATTTATGGCACAGGTCTAGATAGAAACTGAGTATATAGTTGAAATGGATAGATGGATAGCTTTGGTTTTAATTATTTCAATGGGGAAACATGATTGGAAAACATAAAGTACAAGATATTAAGCAGCTTCTGCCTCCTATCTGCAGGAGTTAGAGTTGAATTAATTTAAATTTCATACCTGAGCTTTTTATATTGTTAGGCTGGTCATATATTTATGTTTCAACGAAGATGCATAATTATAATCACAGGGATACTGTGGAAATTAAATGAAAAAACCTGCTTCTCTAATTTGCTAATGATAAAAATTAGGAATTAACTATAATATGAAATTTTATATAGTACAAAAAGAAGAAAATATCATTTGGAATACTTTGAGGTATGCTGGATAAGAATGTACAGGAGAAATATTAAGGATAGCTGTTTAACAAGAGCTCTGGGTGAATCTTAGAATCAAAAAAATTGGTGAAAATCAGTTAACATATATGAAACTATCTTCCAGTACAGTGATTAGCACATAATTGAAAAAAAATCAATTGGATGAACGAGCTATCCAATGACTAAGTGATATGCAGCAAACCATTGACAAACCATTGACTTTCTTCCTCTTATGTATGCACAGGAATATCAATACCTGGTACCTCTCCGAGGTTAGGGTGAGATTAGACTGTGTCAATGCAAATTGTTCGAGCCACCTTGGGAGATAAGTGACATACAAACACCAGCTGTTAGGTTTATGGGTTCACTGGAGGCAGGCAGAAATGATGAGAAATACTTGCCTCAGAGAGCTATTCTCTTGGAGATAATTGTGTGCATTGATGTAGCTCTAAGAGATCAGGCATTTCTGGGACTATATGCAGTGTGGAAGAGTAGAGATTGCAATAATGCCCTGAATCCCAGTCTCAGAGCTCTAGGGGCTAGGTAATGTTGAGGAAAGAGCCATCCCAAAGAGCAACAAGCCCTGTTTTACTAAAAAATGCTTGCAGGAAGAAAGGATGTTTGATTTTTCCAGGTGAAATAATCTAGTCCCCAAGAAGAGGATCGTTTTTTATGGACCGGAACACCTCACTGACAGTTCTCCCTGGGGAGTCTTGAAGAGGGATGAGGCTCAAAGATAAGTATTCCAGGGTCTTTGCCCTTCTCCTTCAGCAGTACATGATGGAGTCAGCAAAGTGCACACCCTCCCTGGGCTGGGTGAGGACAGCCTACCCCACATTCTGTGAGGATAGCTCCTTGCTTCAAAGTTGCTCTGCAAATATCTGCTCCTGGGGAGGAAGACTGCTCAGAGAACATGCTGTCACCACTGCCTTGGAGAAACTCTCTTCTTTCTCTGTGCCAACTTCATCCTTCCACATCGGCTCCCAAAATTCATCTGAGAGTCTGACTCAGTCCACTCATGTTGCTATAAGCCGGGTGACTTACAAACACCAGGAATTTATTCCTCACATATCTGAATGTTGGGAACTCCAGATTTGTTTTCTGGTGAGACTGGTTTTCTGTTCCATGGGTGTTGTCTCTACAGGCAGCTTTTTAAGTTCCCTTTAAAAGGGCACTAATCTTACTTACCAAGGTTCTGCCTCGTGACCTAATAACTCTTAGAGGTTCTGTGCCGTAATATTTTCAACTTTGGGTTTTCAACTTTTCAACTTGGGAGCTACAAGCACAGGTCGTAGCAGAACTACTGCCTCTGAATATCTTCTCTGATTTTTCTTGCCTCTACTTTGATCTTTTTCTGGCACTCTAGAAGTCTTGGGACACAGTCAGTTGATAGTCTATGGGTCAATCCAAAAACCAGAGATCTAAAGGCAGACTGCTTAGTTCCAGAGTCTTTTAAAACTGAGTATTTCAACCAAGAATATATATTTTAGTACAGGATTATAATGTGTGTCTGATTTTCTTTGGTTCATAAGAAATCACAAAAACAAGAGCAGTTTTCTTCACTTTCCTGTGGCCTCCTTCTAAAGTGCTAAGTTAATAAAGCTTATTCTTAATTATCTAAAAAAAGATATAATCTGACAACCTGCTAAATAACAGATGATTCAAAAGTGAGATGGTTGAAATGCCAATTTAATTTAATCTGGTATGAATATTTCCATAAGCTTTTACACTGACTACAAAGTGGAGAACAGCTATCAGAAAAGTTACAGAGCGAAGAGACTCTACCACAAACAAGTAAATGAAAGTTTATGTTGGCCATGGAAAAAGTACAGAATGAAAAATTCACTTGGATGTCAAGAGTTAACAGTAATAAGATGTGGTTTCTTTAGGAATTCTTACAATAGTGAACCTTACTTATTAATTGTGCAGAGTTCCTTAAGACTATAGATAACTGGAATAATTTAAATTGATTAGGAAAGATACAATTTTGCTCTTTGAAAAGCTTCTACAGTTTAGTGTTCTCACTGGGTAAGTTAGTCTTTCCAAAATTATCTTGTAGTTAATATATTTTCCAGATCTTCTCACTCCTGGATCAATATCACTGCAAATTTGAAGTTGATACAAATCAAACAATGGTAGCAGTTGTGATGATGCAAACAATGTGAAGAATTTCCTTACCAAACCCAACTATGCTTGAAAGTCATACTAAACTTATTGTTTGACCTCATTTCTGGGGCCGCTGACTACTAGGGTTGCTTTATAGGAACTGGGTCTGTGTGAGCTGAGGCCCTGCTCCTCATAAAGGATTAGTAAATTCTGTGAGTCCTATGGGGAGAGCTGACCTCCTTCATGTCAACCTTGATAAGAGGTTTGTGATCAAAATGGCACAGAAGAAAGGACATGGATTTCATTGTTTCCCAGAATTAACACAGGAACAGGATAACTTACAGCATGCAGCTATCAGAAGCACCAAGATCAAAGGTTGCTGACTGTGCATCCAGGAAGCACCGCACTGTGCAGGGAGGAAAGAGGAAAGCAGATGTGAAAACCAAACAGCTGAAAAATGTTCGGTAAATGGTTCTAAATGGGACACAGGGGACATCTTCATAGGAAAAGTTGAGAGGGACCTTGACAGGTTCGGGAGATTAGTTGTTACTTTTTTCTCATTTCTTCCTCTGCTCCTAACTCTGCTTCTACTCCATTCATCCCCAAAGGGCTAACAATTAATTGACTAAACCACAAGAGGTCTCTGGATAGATGCTGACTTTCATCACTTCACAGTCCACCTCTATCAGGGCCAAAGATGGCGGCTGCCATGAAAAACATGTTATGCCCTGGAAAAGAAATAAACTATTTTTGCAAAAGAAAGAAAACATAGTGTTCTGACATTCATAATCTAATAACGCATCCACAAACCATTACTAATAGCATATACATTTAAAAAATTATTAGTGTATGTTTGCAATATAACAATGATTCCTTTCTTTTCAGTTTGGAGTTTGGTCTTTATATATATCCTGGTATTTTTTTCTCTCCCCATCCCTTCCTCTTTGCTCAGTTTGGTAGATTATATCTTCACACTGTTTTTTTATTTGCTATGCAGAAACTTCTTAATTTCATTTAATTCCATTTCTGGATTCTTGGTATTATTTCTATTACACCTGAATTTCTACTCAGAAAGTCTTTGTCTGTACTTACATTATCAAGATTTTTCCATTTTTAGTAGTCTGGGAAGAGAAAGAAGAAGTGTCCTTTCCATGAACCAGTGGTAACTGTGGGCCGGGAGGAGAAGCAGGAAGCTCCCTTCCCAGGACAGTGCGCAGGCTGGGAGACAAGAGGTCCAAACCCCTCATCCCCACCCCAGAAGCAACTGGCTGACTCAGAACACAGACTAAGTTAATATCAACTGAGGTACAAAAACAACTTAATGCTTCTATTGTTTGATTGACTTTGCAGGCCTCAAACCAGTAGTCTGAGCATTTATTTAGAGGATAACAATATGCAATATTGTACCTACGGGAGATTCTTTCTGTCTTGTTTTTGAAACAATGTCATTCTCACTCTTTTGTTTTGCTCCATTTATTTTATTGCTTTGGATTTATCCAGTATCATGTTTTGATTCATTTTATTCTGTTCTGTTTTGTTTGATTTTATTATGTCTGATGATATAGGCAGCAATTTTGAAGATAACAAGAGGTATTATGGTAGTAATGGTTGGTTTTCTCTTATCTTATTTTGAAATCCTGTATCACTTTCAATATTTTGTCTTGATTGACTTTATTCTATTTTAATTTGTTTGGTGTTATTCTCTTTAAAATAAAAAAAAGTAAGTAAAGATTTACCATTTTTGCTTCCAACACATTTACATCTAGTTCTTTGATTTATTTTGATTAGATTTTAGTACAAAGTGAGAGATATAGACCAAGATTCATAATTCTACATGCAGATGACCAGTTTTCACAGCATCATTTGCCAAAGAAATTATCTTTTCTCAAATGTGTATTATTAGTTCATTTTCAAAGGTCAGATACCTGAAGCTATGCAGGGTTTTTCTGTATCCTCTATTATGTTTCATTGCTCAATATGTCTGCTTTTGTTCTAGTACAATGTTGCTTTTACTACTGGGGCTGTGTAGGATAACTTGAAGTTTGGGATTGTAATGCCTGCTGCCTTACTCTTGTTACCCAGGATTCCTTGGGTATTCTGGGTTTTTTTCTGATTCTAAATAAATTTTAGAATTGTTTTCTCTAGTTCTGTGAAAAATTCAGATGATATTTTGATGAGGATTATATTAAATCTAGAGATCATTTTTAGTAATATGGCCTTTTTGACAATTCTGTCTTTCCAAGAACAGAGGTTATCTTTCCAATTTCCTTTTTTTTTTTTTAACCAGGAATCGAACTTGCACTCATCAGGCAGGTGCCTATACTGCTGAGCTAAATCCCCAGGCCCCAATTTCCTTTGTTTATATTAAAAAGCAAAAACAGAAAAAAAGAGAAACAATACAGAATTTTAAAAGATAGCAAGTTAACACTAGTTTATGGATCACATATTGTTATCTTAGAAGTAGTTATTCAGGTTACAAGATTTAGGCATGAAAAAAAATTATCAAACAATCAAACAATGAAAGTGCAAGCTGTTCTTTTTGATGAACTAACAGAGATTAGTCGTATATCTATATGTGTATGTGTATGTATATGTATATGTATATGTGTATGTATAGCATATATACGTATACCAATATACATATAATCTTTTCCCTTTTTCTTTTCTAATACATGCTTTAATTTTTTTTGTTTGTTTTGTTTTGTTTTCAGAGCAATATAATTTTCAGTATAGAAGTTTTTGATTTCCTTAGTTAGGTAAATTCCTAGATCTTTAATTTGTTTTTAAAGCTACTGTAAATGAGATTGCTTTCTTACTTTCTTTCCCTGTGGGTTCATTACTGGTGTATAGAAGCATTATTAATTTTTGTGTGTTTATTTTGTATTCTGCCACTTTGCCAAATTTATTTATTAGTTACAAGAGTCCTCTGGTAGAATTTTTTTGGATCCCAAATGTAAAGAATTATAGCATCTGCAAATAAGGTTATTTACACTTCTTCCTTTCCTATATGAATTCTTTTTATTTCTTTTTCTTATTACTTGGGTAAAGTTTCAAGTAATACAGCAAAAAGGCATAATGAGAATGGAAAACTTTGTTTTGGTCCTGATTTTACTGCTAATGCTTTCAATTTTCCCCATTTAATGTGGTGTCAGCAACAAGTTTGTCTTAAATGTTTGAAGAGGTTTCAGTCCATAGTTATCTGGCTTCAAGGCAGGAACCAGCATGGCGAAGGGGTCTTGCAGAGAAGGCAGAGCTTATGACAAGCAGGAAACAGATGGAGGGTTTTAATGAAGTAGAACTGTTTAGGGACTTCTACTCAGTGGCATAAGCGCCTGCCTTGCAGGTGTGCAGTCATGAGTTCGATCTCCGGTACCGATTTTAAAAGAAAGTAGGACTGTTTGGTTATATATATATATATATATATATATGCTTGAGGCTTTGAGGTGATATTTAGATATAAACCATAACAACCCAGTTTCACTCTGTCACTTAGGCTCTGATATGCTGTACTACCAGTATCATTTGATTCTAGAAATTTTTAATTTCTTCTTTGATTTCTGTTTTTATCCATTAACTATTTAAGAATGCTTATGTTCCTGCATCTTCATGTTTGAGAAAATTTCATGACTACCTTTGCCATAGTTTCTCATTTCATTGAATTATGATCTGATAAAATGAATGATATTATTTTGATCCTTTTTTATTTATTTAAGCACACTTTATGGCTCAAGATGTGTAAATTTTGAAGTTGCATGTGGTGTTGAGAAAAGTGTATATGCTGTTGTAGAATCTAACATTCTTTAGCTATCTCTTAAGTCAATTTGTTCAAAGGTATAGTTCAACACTCATATTTCTTTGTTGATACTTTTGATACTGAGAAAAATGTTTATGCTGTTGTAGGATCTATCATTCTGTATCAAAATTTACATATGCAGTGATCTTCTTTGCCTCTTCTAGTTAGTTAGGCTTCAAGTCAAATTTTTTCTGAAAATACAATAGCTGCTTCTATTGGCTTTCAGTGTCTCATTGCATGAAGTATTGTTTTCCATCCTCTAATTTTCAGTGTATCTGTTATTGATGAGGTGTGTCTACTGTATACAGCATATAGTTAGTTTTTATTTTTTGATCCAATTTGCCATTTTGTATCTTTTGATTGTGGAGTTAAGGCCATTTGCACTGAGAATGATTACTGAAAGATATTAACTAATTCCTGTCATTGGATTATTTTTTTGTTTGGTTTTTAATTTTTTCTTTTGCTTAGCATCTCTCTATGATTGATGTATTCATTCCTTTAGTATCTTTGATGTTTTTGGCCTCATTGTCTTTTGGATTTCTTTGAATACTTTTTGTGTGGTCTTTAATACTTTAAGGTTGTTATTTTTCATGGAAAGTTCTCAATTCTCCTTCAATTTTGAAAGATAGCTTTGCAGGATACAGTACACAGTCAGGTCTAATTCTCTACTAAAACAGTCATTTATATCTTCTATCAGTTTGACTAGTTCATCTAATGTTCTGTTTTTGTCTTCTTTAAGCTCATTGATTATTTTATCAACTAACTTGTTCATTTGATGTTAGCTACATTGACTTTGAGCTCACTGAACATCTTATTGATGTTTTTGCTTCTTCCTTTTATTTCTTCATACATTTCAGCCATTTTTTAACAATATCTCCATCAGTGTTAATGGAATCAGCTTTTGGAAATTTGAGGGGTTTGGGAGGCATTTTGTTGCCTGATTTCCTCATGTTTGTATTTTTTCTGCTTAGGGTTGAATGTCAATTACAGTGGAAAAGTTCTGTCACTAGTTTGAAGATCTCTTTATTTGGCTATGCTTCTCAGTGATATGATCTTGACTTTGCTTATGTTTTGGTGTTTATACACCCCACTTCAACCTACTTAGTATAATAGTGTCAGACCACAATGAAAGAAGAGGAGGAAAAGAAGGCATAAGAGGAAGAAAGAAGGAAGAAAAAAAGGAAGGGAGGTTGGAAGAAGACAAAGAGGAAACAACCCACAAAGTTACAAAATGCAAAATGAAGTGTCCTTTTGGTCCTATTATACTGGAATCTGAATCCAACCAGTAAGTTCTTTCCCCTGTGATCACAAATGAAGAAGCTTTAACTTGTAAGGAGGAGTCTGCTTAGATTGCTGAGTCTGGTTCTTTTCTTCACCTCTGTTCTCCACAGGACATCATTGCATTCCAGGTGCCTTTTACTTCCCCCTTCTCAGTCCACAACTTTCTCTTGCAATTTATTGAGTCAGCCTCATCCTATAATTTGTTCTTTTGCCCACTGAGTTAAGAAGCTTGGGTTTCTGACTTGATCTCTGATCCTGTTTCCTCTCTATTGGTGGTGGCTAGGCTTTCTTAGTTTCAGTTTCGTTCCTGTGGGCATTAAAGCTGGATGTTTTTGTCTTTGTCCTATGTTTGGACACATTCAACTGAGTTGGGCCAGTGTCTAGTCTTTCACTGATTTCTGATCGGGCTTTCCTAATCTCCACTCCCTTCCCTCCTCGATGGAGCCCCTGGCTCTGTGCTCACTTACTGTAAGGCTCTACTTAGTGTACCATGTCAGGCCCTCTTGCTAAGCCATGTCTCTCTGGCACTGAGCCTGCCTCCCCAGCCAAGCTCCACAAAGTGCCATTTTCCAGCCCACAAACTCTATGGTGCCTGGGGCTTGTGGCCTTTAAAAGCCTTTGGTAGGAAATGGGTGTTCCCCTGAGAGCACTGGATGATATGTGGCGATGTGTAGGCTATGACACAGACACAAACCTCCCTGGTGTTTGAGAGAACAAGTACCTGCTCTTGTGCAGCTTTAACTACCTTTCTCCCTCAGATCTCACCAATTGCAATCTGCAGGTCCGTGCATCATGCCTTTCCTAGTGACCACTTCTGGGGTCCTAAATAGTGCCAAGTACTTGTTCTTTACTTCCTCAAGAGCTGGCCAATGCTAGCTCAGTCATTGTCCGTTGGATTCTCAGCTTTCAGTTTCTCTGATGCTCTAATATGTGAATATCTCAGTAATTGGTTTTGCTTTTCCAGGAAGGGCAGAAAGAATAGTTTAGGAGTCTATCCCAAGGATCGGGCCACCACTGGAGAACTGGATCCTCCCTAAAAGATGTTAAATTCACTCCTAAGATGGTGTGTTCACTAAACCAGGGACTTAAATGGTACTGTGGTCCAAAGATAGACTCACTTCCCTTAGTATGCCACTGCTGAGTTCCTCCTTCAGGTAGGTTATCCATATATGGCTTAATGTTTCTCTCCTGTTTCTGAGTACCTGTGTTTCCTGATGTATCTCCTCCCTACTTCCCTCGTGCACCTTGCGCTATAGTCAGCCATGATGGATCTTCTGCCTCTAGGTTTCTTGTCAACCCCACCAGGTCTCTGCCTCAGCATTCCCAAAGGTTAACCAGTGTAGAAAGGGATACTGTTTTCTAGTTTCAGGTTTTGCTATTTATTACTCCTTTCTTTGCCTCCAAAGATGAGGGCAATACTGGTAAAGAATCCTGGTTTTACAGTCACATACACTTGAACTCCAGCTCCATCCAGTATTTCCTAGCTCTATGACCTACAACCTGTTATTTAACATCTGATTCTCTTTCTGTACATGGACCTTGCAACCATGCTGTGAGGGTTAGAAACAATGTATAAGATACTAGTACAGTGTTGGAAAAATGTAGTTAGAACTTTGGAAGATGATATAATTGCTCTAGGGTTCAGTTTTTTTCATATATGAAATGGGAATAGCAATATTCCATGCTTTACAGGACTACTAAGTAGATGAAGAGAGTGATAGTATGACATTATAATTACGGGTACAGGGTTTAAGTCAGACTACAGGTTGAAATTCTGGTTCTACCCTTACTGGCCATATGAGTGTGTAAAGTATTTAATGTCTTTCTGTGTAGGTCGCTCAGTTTATAGAATGGAGATAATAACAACAGCAAGTAATTTATAGGATTGTTGTAAGGACTAAATCATGATACATCTTTAACATACCAGTGACATTTCATGGTACACAGAAAATGATACAAAATGTTTGTTAAACTTAAAAACAGAGAATGATAATAAAAAATACTTTAGCACAGTATCTTGTACATAAAACTAATACTAGCCTTATTAATGATTATTACATTACAGAATTAGTTTATTTGTTAAGTACCTTCTGACATGATTTTTAAAGACTGTACAATAAAACAAATCAAGAATTGTTAACTCCATAGTAGTAGAACATACTTAAAATATTGTCTTGTATGGTAACTATAAAAGTAAATGACCCTGAAATTCTTTCGTTCTCATCCCATGAAGAGGTTAGCATTTCCATTCCCTCACTATATCAAGCTTTGTAACTGCTCAGATGAGATGATAGTGTAGAAGAGATTCTTCAACTTCTTATTTCTTGAGATGTTTGCGCTTGGACCTCAACACCATGCCACAAAATCAGCTCTGGAGAGGGTGATGTGAAGAGAAACTGATGCTCCCAGATCAATTGAATCCCCAGCTAAAATATAAGTGAGTTAATTTGAAGATACATCTTCTCAGTAGTAGAGACATCAGATCCAACTCTGCATGGAACAGAGAGACTGGTAGTTCTTCTCAAGCCCTAACCAGACTGCAGATTTCTGAGCAAAGTATTTTATTTCACCCAGAATGTTTTAGGAAGTGTGTTACACAGTACATTAGTGGAAGATTGAGTTTATTTTTTTCTATCCAACGTTTTCATCTTCTTTATACTATTGTTATCTATTGATGAATATTCAGTCATTCAACAAAAATTTATTTTATATCTATATATAGACATTTTTCCAGGCATTAGTAGACTCATCAGTGTAACACAAAAGCTTTGGTTGCAGAATTCCTCATTCTAGGTACGTACAAATATAATTGGGATTAGTATGTACTTTTGGAGAAAGTATAAGGAGTCATGAGATGTATGAGATGTGTGTGTGTGTGTGTGTGTGTGTGTGTGTGTGTGGTGTGCTGGGACAGGTTGCTAATTTAGAAAAGGTGTTTGCTTAAGCTAAGATGTAGACTTTAGTGAGGTAACATTTGACCAAAGAAGGCAAATAAAGGAAGGATCTTCTTATACAAATGGTCAGAGGAAAAGGTTTCCCAGCAGAAGAAGGAGGAGTACAACATCATGAGACAATGATATGCCCACAAGAAATAGTGAGGAGGCTTCTCAGGTTAGAAAGGAGTGTGCAAGGGCTGACTGATAAGAAAATAAAGTCTAAGGGAAAGTGACAATTTAAGAGCACTCTTTATATGAGAGACATATAAAGGAAGTTTAATTCTCAATGAGATGATAAACCAAATTAAATATTATAATCATTTCCATTTTTATTAAGGTAAAATTTTTACATAGTAAAATATACAAATTTCAGCTACACAGCTTGATGAGTATTAACAAATGCACGTTCTTGTATATATTACCTTAATCATACAAAGTTTTTTCTGGTCCTCAGCTCATTAATCCCCACATCTAATAGGCAATCACTATTCTGATTTCTGTCACTATAGATTTCTGCTTATTTTTAAGTTTAATATAAATGGAATTTTCGAATATGTTTTATTTTACTTTCCTCATTTTGGTTCATTTCACTTAAACAATGTTTTTACATTTATGCATGCATCTATAGTTCATATTTTATGTGTAGTTCATACTTTATGCTTAGTAATATTCTCTTCTTTGCATATGTCACAACTAGTCTATTCATTTTTTACTGGTGGACATTTATATTGTTGCCAGTTTAGTTTTCATAATGAATAGAACTTCTATAAAAACTCTTGCATAAGTATGTACGTGGACATATGTTTTGAATAGCTAAGAGTAGAACTGGCATGTCCTAGGGTATGTACATGGCTAACTTTATGATAAAACAAGAGTTGTTTTAACACTTGTGCAATTTTATGCACATATCAGAAATGCATGAAACTTCTGGTTGCTCAGTTTTCTAACTCATGTTTAGAGGTGTCAGTTCTCTATCTTTTATCGTGGCCACCTATGTAGCAGGTGGGAGAATGTACATTTATCATTCTTTACCACATGACCAAGATAGCATAGGAAGGCTTGAGGAAAAGCATCATCATAGTTGCTCATGTATTAAAATATAGTAAATTAAAACAAACTTCAGTCTCCATTTTTTAATGCAGTTCAATATTTGGCCAGCCTGCTTGGCAAAACAAATTTGCTTTATCTAATTTCATGTGTCTTTTCTGTTTTATTTTCAAAAAAATGAGAGTAATCCTCTTGTATAGTACAATCACTTGCATATTTCAAAAAAATAGTTGATGTCTAGGTTTGTTGCTTTCCATTTTATATAATACTCATTTTTCCAGTAAATCTCTTTTTCCAGTACTTTTAATCATATATGTGATTATTCTCAGTAATGTTTCTCAATCAACTATATCCCATTAATCACATGAGTCAATAGTTTCAGGATTCATAGAAGTGTTTTCTTAGGTGAATTTACCTTAAGTATCTCTTTGTATTTATGTATATGTAAGCTAGTGTAATTTGGCTTTCATGGGTTGTACAATTTTTCCACGTATACTCTTCTGTAAAATGAAGCTATGAATCATCTCCAGTTCTCTGTGTGTCCTCTATGCATATGGTGAATCTTTCATAGTTGAATGAACACAGCTGCACTTATTAAATTGAATGATCAATACAAACACATGCACACTCACACACATATAGACACACACACACACACACTTGCACACATGAAGAATTCAGATAAATTCCGTGAGGATGTTTATTTGAGTGTGTTATGGTATAGTCACTAAAATATGTCCTTCTGATTGGTTTATTAGGCTCTTGTGCTGTATGGTGACAAAGCACTCTGCCCAAAATTTGTAAGGTTCCATGCACAATTTTTTCCTATTTTCATTCTTTACATTATTTTCTATCCTGTTCCAGGAAATGAAAATAATTGCAGCAGCTCATGCACATCTTATGTGAATCAGAAACAAGGAAGAAAATCTGAAAGTACTATATGTAAAACTATTTAGTAATTTAAATGCTGGGTAATAATTTCATTATTTTGCTTGTCTACAATTTCTACCTAATTATGGGTAAAGAACTAATCCTGTATTAACAAATGCGCTAGTGAGAAGCATATTCCTTGGCACATAGTAATTGCCCAATTTAAAAAATGTTACACTGCCTGACTAGAATCACACTAGAACCACACTAGAATCTCAGAACCAATCCATTTTTTTTAAAAATCAGTGGGCAAGATTTACAAATGAGCTTTTGTTTCCACCATTTTAATGAAGCTTCTCCTCTTAAACTCACCAATAACATCTGTAATTTTAAAACTGGTGGTTAAGATGAGCATGGTGACACATGCATGATCCCAGCACACTAGGAGGTTAAGGCAAGAGGTGTAAGCCCACCCTGGGAAACTTTGTGTCTCAAAATAAAAAAAAATAATTAAGTCAAAGGTCAATGTCAGTCCTTTATTTTCTCAACTGTTTTTACTATTCTCCCTGATTCCACTCCTATCTTTACTGTCCCATATCTTACACTTCCCTCTCTGTATAATTGACAGTCTTTTTACAAAACAAATCAGATTCAGTCAGTTTCCCTACAAAATCTTGCAAAGATCTCCCAACTCATAAAACTCAACTCAGCATTCTTACCATGACCTTCAAGGCTCTACATATTTTTTTTTTTACCTGAAACTGTCTCATCTCCTTCTCCCTGATTCATTCTCCTCCGAACAGCAAGGCACATTTCTATTACTTTTGCTTCCTGGACGTGTTCTGATTTCAGGATTTTGCATGGCTTGTGGACAGAGTTAGAAGCTACCTCAGTAGGGCCAGCCTTGTACAGCTCATACATCTGGGGAGAAGTACTTAAACTTAAGTAGGTAAAAATAACATACCTATAACCTGTGGTTCCGAGGAGTGTTATATGGCCTATTGCATGAGCGAGAACACCACATGTGAAAATTTATCAGATGCACCAAGAATAGAACAATGGAAATGGGAAATTGCAGACATCCAGTTCCGCTTCTGTCTGGCATTTGATAGCAAGATTGACCCCTTTGGAATTAACAAGTACCCAAGTTTCTCGAGTGGGAAGCCTTAAAATACTGTTCAACTTTGTATCTTTCCTTTTATTCCCCAAAATTTAGAGCCAGAGATAATGTACAAATATTGGACCAGTTACACTACTCATTGCCATAAAAGTCTTTATAAATTTTTTCTTTTAGTGTCTGCTTTCTTTTCATTCTGTATCCTTCTGTGTTATAATCAATGTCAATTAAATTCTCTAAAACCTTAGCCAGACACAAGTACAAACGCTTGATCATTTGAGTGACTTTTTCCACCTTGATATTTTTCTCTGAATAGAACAGGAAGTCAGCAGCAGAGACAAAAATAAGATTTTTGGCTTCGTAAAAGATTTTAAGCCCCATAAAACAGTGTGAATTTCATGTTTTCCTGGTATTTCATATAGATTTCCAAGTCTATTGCAGTCAGTAAGTTATGTTGACTGCAAAACATTTTATTATGCCATCAACAAAGAGTTATTTAGAGATGTATAGCATCTCTATTAAAGCAGTATAACACCTAGAGTAATAGAAACCTTGTATATAGTTAACAATAAATCTTGCAACCTTGATTTCATAATTTCAGAGGTGTGAAGAAAAATGGTTTTTTAATAGTTTTTAATGTGGAGACCGCCACTTAATGGCCCATTAAAATTGGGAATGTCAGCCAGCTTGGGTCATACTATTCTGAATGAAAGATCTCCATAGAAACACTATGACCGTGTCTGAAAACTTCAACAAAGTAAACCATTGAATACTTGATTCAAAACTCATTATATTCTGTAGATATAGTTGAGATAAATCGGTGACAATTCATATGACCGTCTAAACCTCCAGAATGACTACATTGCCTAATTTTTTTTTTCTCATTGTCTAGTTGTAGTCGTATTGAGATGAGCAAATTTATCCTGTGGTTTAGGTAATTATAACATAAATAAAGATAAGTTTTAGAATTAATAAAAACTAAAGCAAGAGGACAAGCATACAGTCATTAAACTACATTTGGTCATGAGTTCTGAATATATGGATGATTGCATTGTAGATAAGACACCTGAATAAGCAGTAAAGGAAATGTAAATGGAGAAGCATCTGGTGTGTTTCTGTAAGACAATTATTAATAGAAGACAGTAAGTTCAGGACCTCAATCAGTTCAGTCATATCCTTGAGGTAGTATTGCATACTCCAATTCTGATTCTATGTTTTCCCTCAGGCTTCTGATAACTACTTCCATTACCAGTGTAATGCTTTCATGATTATAAGTCCAGGAAATGCAAGAGTAGGATGACATTTCTGATTTCTGTCCAATTTTATTAGCACCACTTTACTGAAAAATTGGAAAAGAACTTAGCATTTTACAGTCAACTAGTCATTTAACTGATTTGATCCATGAAGTTAGTAAAAATCATTCAGCAAGTAGACACTTATAGTGCCGAAAGTTATAGTAATTCATATGTTAAATTTGCAAATATTAACAATTAAATTTATCAAATCAAAGATACTCAGTAAATATTTCTTAGCAGATGCAAGTGACTTATAAATATATATTGCATAAATTAATAAATTATTAAGTATAATAATTTATTAAATTCCTCTTTAAATTTTAATGTACCAATGAACTGTATTTTAATCATTTAAAATATAGATTTTGATTCAGATAGCATGAAATGGGACCTGAGATTCTGTATTTAAAAGAAGCTTCTATGAGATGTCAAATTCATTCAATCTCCTCTTTGTCCATGACTCTTACCTTTAGTAACAAAAATGTCCTCAAAATACAACCACGATAACATAGGAAGCTACTAAAAATCATGAGTCCAATGGTGTAGTCTCATTTATGTCACAATATGATTTGGGGAAAAGTTATTTTCTTTGAATTTTACTCTTCTAAAGTCTTAAACACGTTTGAATGTCAAGTGTGATGCTCTATTCTTTTAATTCCAGCACTTAGGAAGAAGAAGCATGAGGAGTGGTGCCATGAATTCATGAATAGCCTGGGCAATATATAAACTGGAGAATTTTATAGGTAAATGGATGCAACTAGAGACCATACTCATAACTGAAATAAATCAGACTCACATGTATAAGCACTGAATTGTCTCCTCAGTGTAAGAAACTGAAAAGAGTAAAAAGATCCAAAAGATATGATAGATATTGTAAAAGGGAAAGAATCTGCTAAAAGGAAAGAACAACTGGGATGGGGGAAGAGAGAAAAGAAGGAAGGAAAAAGATATATGTGTATACACATAAGATAGCTAAGATAATTGTACTACTAATTCTATTAGTTCATTGAAAGGAACAGTTAATACATTGATCAATTCTGAATGACTGTATCTGGTAATCTGAGCAACTATTTTGAAGATAATAATATGTAATATAATAACCATTGTTAATTTCCTATCTTGTTTTGAAATTCTGTATTGCTTTTATTTTTTATTCTCATTAAAATAAAAATTATTTTTAAATACAGAAAACCACACATGCATATATATATACACACACACTTAATGACACCTATACACACTTAGTGATGCCTACTTCAGAATTAAATGATACAGTGAGTGTGGCAATATTTTATAAACGTGCTGTATATATAATCTTTTAAAATTTTTATTATAATAATTATTAGTAGTTCTTAAGGAAAGACTATTGAGCGGGGACTTTTCTACAAAAGCCTAATTTATAGTTAAACTAAGGCAAATGAATATCATGAGATGGAAAATCTTAACAGTGTGTTTACCAAGACACACACACACACACACACACACACACACACACACACACGTTACCAGGCAGCTAAGTTTGTCACCCAGCTTTGCATGGTTTATAACAGAATACTCTTCCCTTGTACCACATTCATTATTATTCACAAAGTCATTGTAAAAATGGGATGCATTTTTTTTTATAAAAAAGACCCACAGTGCTAATTTTATGGAAAACACACATGAAGCTGGAAATTGATAACTTATAGATGAGGAAATAACAGTTAATCGACTTGTGTGGCACTGTAAGCCATGTTGGGCAGTTTTGTATCACCTTTTGGTAGTCAGGTATGTTTATATTAATGGTGATACCATTCAGGCGAAACAGGATATGCACACTCTGGCAGGGACTATCTAGAAATTCTCGCAGCATGGCTGCAAGGCCAGGGGCAGACTGTTGCAGCCTATCTATGAGAGGCATCATGCATTTTAACCTCAGACACAGTCCATGACATTCACTGTCTCTGGACAAAAGATCTGACTGTTTTCCTGTGCACTGATGCTACCAAACACTCCATGGTATGTTCACTTGATAAATTTGTGTATCTTTGCATTTATCGTAGACTAGGCATTATTAAACTGCTATAGGATTTTAGAATCTTAGAAAATGTTTTCTAAAAAGACCTATATTAAAAGATTTGAGAAGTAGGATATAGGAGAATGGTAAAGAGGAGATGGAAAAGCCAAGGACACCTTATATATTCTATTACTTGAAATTTTTGGAATTAATCCCACACCTTGAATCAAATCCAATTTTTCTTTTGTTTAGATTTTTATAAAAGTTCTTTATGTTTATACATAGATGTTGAAGTTATTACCATTTAACCTAGCAGGTTGTGTACATACATAAATTATTTGTCCTGGTTATATGCCAGAGTACCAAAAATAATAATTTCTTTCGATAGACATAGGTTGAATGGCAAACAAGTTAAGCGCCAGTGAATACATATAATTAATTTAGATTTAGTAATTCCTAAGTGGCACATACATAAAAACTGTGGGACACATAGGAACTCAGTGCTCTCTAAACACAGTCTTAGGTTATCTTGTTATCACCAGGATATGGAATGACACAAATTCTTGAGTTTTTTGAGACAATTTTAAAATTTATTGGTAAAATTATCATATGCAGATAAGTTGATATTCATCATAAAGTCAAGAATGCATATTTGGCACAAGTAAACACTTATGCTCCTCCATATCAGGTATCTCTGAGACACTGATATTTTCTTAAACAGAATCTTATCTTCTCTGTAGACTTTCAAAGGAAAGCTAGTCTTCAGTCACTAGTTGGTCATCAAAAGCCCCTGCGAAAACTTATATTTGAAAGACATGTGTCAACTATTTCCATACCTAGCTTTCTGGTCACATTGAAACTACTCTGCCAAGAGTTCCCAATGACCCCATTGTTGCTGAATTTAAAGGACAACTCTTGAACTTTGTGCAACTTGACTTATCCGTAGCAGTTAAGTAATAGTTGATCATTCTCTCCTTGAAAGTTTCTTCATACTTTTTCCTATAATACCACACACCTACTTTTCTGTATAGATTGCCTCTTCTCAGTCTGCTTTTCTTTTGCCATGCTTTAACTACTCATCTTTCCTGGACGTTGTCTTCCTTTTGTTCCTGCCTACTTGGTCTACACACTCCTTTGTGTGTTCTCATCTACCTTCAAGATTTTAAGTATCATTAATGCTACCTTCATATGTAATGTTTTCTCCAGATTTAGTCAATATATATAGTATTTTCAGTTTCTAAAATGCAGCTAGTGCACACAAGAGGAAAGAATGTCAAACTCCAAAAAAATACAGTAATATCTTGGTTCATAACTGCTTCTGTTTGCAGAAAATTTGGCTCATGCAAAGCATTTGGCAGAATTTCACTTCTGTTTGCAAACTCTACATTGAGTGACAAACAAGACCTCAGCCATCTTCCCAACACAAACACAGACAGAGCCCTCTGCCCCAAAATTGAAAAAAAATTACCATTGTAAACAGAGGTACCACTGCATATGTGCGTATGATTTTGTGTTTGGAAACCATGCATCTGTCTTCTAGCTAAGGTCAGAAAATCACAAGGATTTGTTTGAAGGTCTGCCCACTCTTTCCCCATAACCTGCTCTTTCCTTTTACCCTCCTTTAGCTTTTGCTACACTTTGCCTAGACTGCACTCTTGGGAAGCTTGACAAGCACTTATTTCTAGCCAGCAGAAGTTATCATCAAGTTTCTCAGAAATTTTTCACCATTCAGAAAGAGTTTATGTTTAACCAAAAGAATGCACCTTGGGGCCCTGTCAAATAACCAGCTCTCCAAGGAAATTTGATGTCTGATTCAACTAATCAATATTAGATTTACTCACATTTGGAAAATATATCTGCAGTTTTGCCTTATTGTGTGTAACTAATATATGCTTGGAATATGTGCAAATCAGACACACTTTGTGTAACTTGTATATCCTTGAAATACATGCAGATCAGACATCTATAAATTGAGCAACAGCTCAAAAGTGTTAATCACTTTGGTAAGCTGAACAAAAATACTTTCACGAGCTAAATAACAGGTATTTAATATATCCATGCTGTAAACTTGGAGTTATTAAATGTACTTGTTTTTGAAGGCATACAAGTCAACAAAGCCATTGTTTGCTAATAAACCACAGTGCATAAGCACGCTACTATTAAGCAAACAAACAAACAAACAAAACAGGTGGAAGTGTGAGGCAGGAGATTAGGACATGGAAAAGCAGTTGGGCAATTGGTCATAACTTGTCAGTCACAGAGACTGGGGACAAGTGCACAAGGCGGCTTCTGCACCCTGCACCTGGTGCCAATGGGAGAATGCTGTCTTCAATATTTCTGGCACTAGATCCAGTGGGTTTTTGATGTCAGAATAAGGGTTTAAAGGACAGGAACCGTTTCATGTCCTGCCTTGCACTTTGCCCTGAGTACTGCTTTTCCTACTGTAACTGGCCCACACAGAGAATTTGTTTTTAGAGCACTTCTCCTTTCTTTTATTAATACCTTCATTAAATGCAAACTACACTTCTTGCTTGTTCTGCCCAATTTTTTGAATAGGAAAAGAAGAGCCTAGAAGGGACCCTTAGGTACCCCAGTACCTCTTAACAAGGGGCTATTAACACTTGTTAAGTGACTGCTAAGCACCAGGCGTCATGACAGGAATGACACCTCCCATTATCAGAGTGCTTAGAGTTTAGCCTTGTTTTATTTGTGTGTGACATAATACAGGTCAGAAAAGCAATTTTGTTTCACATGCCAGTGATTTTGCTCTTCAAATCAAATATCTTCGAGTTCACTTTTTGCTCAATGCTATTACCTAGAAGTTCACGCCACACAGATTCCTGAAGGTGTATACTATTTTTTCTAGTTTCTCCCTCATTTTCTGAGATAAGGGAAGAGTTTTCACAGGCAAGCTTATTTTCTACTAGTTGAGTAATTGGTTCAAAATGACTATATATATATGAGAGAGACAGAGAGAGAAGAAAGAGTTGGTTTTGTTTCCCTGACTTGGCTAATGTAATGGTTTCACTGATAAACTCGAGGTCACTTGAGGCTGCCTGGGTACTGATTCTTTCCATGTCTGCAGTTACCTGCCAACCTCTTTGCTCTTTAGGGTTTCTTCTCTTATAGTCCACTTGTGATATGGAAGAGGACAGTCTGTGGACCACAGCTTCACTCATTCGACACATTTCTCATCGAGGAGCATAATGAGGTATGAAAGACGCTGGAGAGTATTTAACTGCATTAACACTTAGAGAGAAACTCAGACCCCACCCTCTGTTCCTGATTATTTTCCAAACAGCTACACCCCCATCCCCCATGCTCATTTGGGCCAACAGATAGAACAGCAGCACTTGTGTTAACAACTTGGCTGCTGCAACAAGCCAGACCCCAGGAAGCAACAAGATATTTCCCTCAGGGAGGCCTTGGCTTGGGGCTTCCCTTCCTTTCCTGTGTCAACAAAGCCTTCATTTCCTAACTCACAAACCACAGACTAAAACAAATTTTTGTTTCTTCACCTTCCCTTCTGGAAGGAAAGGGCTGTATTAGACAGAATTTATAAAGCTAGGTTGTGTGGATTTTACTGTCACTAATGGTGCAAATGCATAAAAAGTTACACGTTAAAAAACATACCTGAAAAATAAATACATGCACTCTTGGTCTCACTGAGAAACAGAGAACAAACCGAGTACTCTGAGTAGAAATATCCAGTTATGTTTCACATAGGATAAAGAGTCAGGGATAAATCATACAGGAGCTACATACATGTCTATACTGTATGAGGAAGATCGCTATTAAATCATCAGCTAGAGAAATGCATGTTTATTTATTAAATAATGGGAACCCTGAAATAACACAAAATGGGATGATCAAATTTTTCAGGAATGTAAACTCGTTTTTGTTGCTTTTGAAAGAAGAGCATAATAAAAAGATGAATTAATAAGGAAGTATCAGATAGTCAACATTGTGTTTTATGAAATATTCACACATGCAATTGAATACCCACGCATAAACAGACACACACATGGTCTGTCTGTACATCTTCCTGTGCTGCTATTTTGGCTAATGTTTTCTAGATGTGTGAAAGATCTTACCTCACCAAACTGAATCTAAACTGTACAAGAAATGATTAATCTCTTCCTCTTCTCAAAAAGAGTTCATTATCCAGCACATGGCTTTGCACAGAGTAGGTGCTAAGTAGGTTCATGCACAAGGGTGGGATGTAGCCTGGGGGAGTTCTGTCTAGTTGCTATTTATGTTATTCCATTTAGCCCACAAAATTGAATAACAAAATTTTGTATCATGACCTCATTTTTTAAAGGAAGAAGATAAGTTAATGAGGTGAAATTTTTATTGGTAGCCAAAGGAGTTAAAGGCAGTATTTTTTTTTTATTTTAAAGGGGAAAAAACAATAAAAATAATGACATAGAATCTCAAAACAAAGTAGTAAGACATTAACAATGACTAACATTGAAAGCATTTTAGTTTCTAGATGGAGGCTTGACTAGGTAATGATGTTGCACTTCAAAAGTTTTGTGTGAATGTGTTACTTATGTAATTATTTTACATAATGTGCTCAGGGAAGTTCTCATAGATAGGAGAACACATCAACATAGACTTTAAGGAACTGACAAAGCAAACAGACCACTGTATTAGTTGGAAAAAGACTTTCTATCAGAGTATGAAATTAGGCTGACATGGCAGGGGGGGAAGCAGGCTTCCTATGCCCAGGAATAGCTCTGAGGCCGAGCTGAGAGGGAGGGAAGGGCCATGGGCTAATAAGAAGGGATTGGGATGGGTTATGCACATTTGCCAGCTCCACACAAGGAATGTAAATATTGTGTACTGCAAACATGTGCCAAAAGAAAAAAAAGGAGTGGGAGGAGTCAACAGATATTGTAGAGGAGACAGTGAGGGAGGGGAGAGCATAGGGATAGAAAAAGGGATTAAGATGTGTCAGGTACACATACCAACTTCTCATAAGGAATGTAAACATTATGCACACACAAATGTACTAATAAAATAAAATAATTCATGATTTTTAAAATCAGAGTGTTATCTAGAACCTTGATCATTCAGAACTTTGGAGAACTTGTTTTTCCACTGAGTAAAATTGGAGGCCAGTGAAGTTTTGGTCAAAGGAGCAACGTAATATCACACATCTGAAAGTCACAGTGCAAAAGTGACTTTGTTTTGAACTCTAGTTCATAACAGTTTGTCATCATTGCTGAATGAATGAAGTTATTTTATTTTTTAAAATAAAAACTGAGTATTCAAATTTATAATTCATCTTAACAGAAAATAGAAAATTTGTTTTGATTCTTTCATACTTGGTGAATTATCAGCTACATTCCAGTATTTGCCTAATATAGATAAACTGAAACAAAAGAATATTAACAGGATCAAACCCAACCAATTGTGTGACTCTGGCAAAACAAACAAAAATTGATTTATGATAACTTTGTTAAATTGGCTTTAGAGTTTCATTCAATGCAATTACAGTATAAATACTGGCAAATAGTTCATGGTTCACCTATGAGCAAGTGATGGAGCCAAAAATAAAGGCATAATCATGATCATTAAGACAAATCTATGCCCATCTCTTTATATCTGAAGGCTGAAAATCACAATTATGAAATGGTATTATGTTGGATCAGGAATGAAATCTTGAAGAAAAGCTATTAATTTTCTTTAGGCTTTTCATTTGTAAGTCCTAACTTTTTCATGCTTTACTCATTATATGACATACAACATAGAGACAGGTAATGAAAATTGAAATGTTTTATAATTATACAAGCTATCTTTACCATAATTTTGTTTAAATGATCTTCCTAATCTAGCCCTTACCTATCTCAATGTTTGTTCCTAATTATACCTATTGCAAATGCCACAGATTATAATACAGTATGTGAGGTTCTATTAAAAGTAATATGGTTTCATATTTTTATGAGTAGCTCAATTGTTTCTCATACGTGGAATCTCCTTCTTTTTCTTCTAGTCACGATGCCTATTAAATTTCCCTGATCAGTTTTTCCACCAAAAGAAATGATCAATAATTCCATTGTGTTTAAGCAACACCTCAAGGAAAGTATATTTTATTTCATTGTAAGTATTTATTTATATGACTTCTTTATATTGGAGCCTAAGGGCTTTAGAAGGAAACATTGTTTGATGCATCTTTATAACTTGGATGCTTGGCATAGAGCAGATGTTTAATAATCATTATTATGGGTCCAGGTTGAGCCAAAGTTAGGTCCTCTATGGGATAAAAATATTTCTAAGCATATTCTAACAATGATTAGGACGTGACATCCTAAAGTCTAGTCAAATGAGGAAGGAAATGATTCAAGGCGTACAACTCTCTGTGAGACATAAAGATTTGAACAAGACAAAATTTAATATCCATTCACCAGAATAGATCTTGAATTTGAACATAATAATGTAGTCACTGTGCTAGTTGTACAGCCACGGCTTAAATGGCCAGAAAAAAACATGAGCTTTATATAAATATTAGATCTTCTGCCTGCTGGATAGGGATGGACATGCAACTTCTGTTACTATACAGTGCAGCACATGGTGGTGCACATAGACTCTTCCGACCTGATGAGAAAAGAGAATATAACTTCAACACTTAGTCAGTAACACCAGTGATAATAGCTTTCTTAGTGCATTGATAGAAACCCACAGGAACTGGTGCCAGAGCCCACGCTATTCTCTCTAAGAACAATAAAGTGACTTTACAAGGGTTCTTGGCTTCCCTGGGTAACAACAAAAAACCTCCTGGTGGAAATCCAGAGTAACAATAAAAGCAAAAGAGAAAATAGAAGTCATACTGTGATACTCTAGAACTATATAAGAGTTCTGTTAATAAGCACTTATCTAATATTTATTTATAATTATATGCATATCATATTTATATTTCTCCTTTGCCAACTGGTCAAATGCTAAAAAAATAGAATTTTAACAAATGCTTTCATTTATCCATACTTCTTCATAGTTTCATTTTTAGTGAATGTGTATATAGTGCAAGATAAGGTTTAATAGGCCAGTTTATTTATAAATAGATGTACAATTGTCCCATAGCACAGAAATCTATGGTATGCATTTCTTATTGGAATTTTTGACACATTGTTAAGTGATCAGTTAGCCATAGGTGTATGAGTTTGTTTCTAGCCTCTGTTTTGTTCCACTGATTCATACATCTGTTGTTTCACCTAAACTCACTCTCTGGATTAATAGAAAAGTATAAGAATGGTTAAATATAGGTACGAAGAGGCTTCACACTCTAGACCTCTTTCTCATGTTTTTCTTTTTCTAGGTCCTTACCATTTTCAGAAAAGTTTTAGGATCAGCTTGTCTTTTTCTCCAGTGAAACCTTGCAATATTTACACTGGAATTCTATTGAAACTCTAGAAGTAAATTGAAGAAAAGTTGTCAACTTAACAACACTGAGTTTTCCAAAACATAAATATGAAACATTTATTTTTTTATGTTTCATTTATCTCAGCAATGATTTATTTTATATGATTTACATTTATTTTACTGAAATTATTTCCAAATAATTTTATACTGTCAGTGAAATTGTTGCCTTAATTTTTTTTTTGATTTGCAGTCATTCATAGAAATATAATTTATGTTACTATATTGGCCATGTATATGCCAACCTTGTTAAATTCACATATTAATTCTATTAGTTTTGATGCAAATTATATTAAATTTGGTGCTATAAACTTTAATATAAGGTAAGAAAAAAATTTTATAGAGCATAATATAATGTAACAAAAAATACAGTTTTGTGGGCTGGGGATTTAGCTCGGTGGCATAAGTGCCTGCCTGGCAAGCACAAGGTCATGAGTTTGATATCCTGCAACAACAACAAAAAAGATAGTTTTACTTCTCCTATTAAATATAGATGCCTTTTTTTTGTCTTATTGTATCTACTAGAAACTCCAATATACTGTTGACTAGAAGTGGTGATAGTGGACATCTTTGTCATATTCTTGGTATGTAGGTGGAAAACAATCATATATTTACCACTTTCAACTTTGTCCATTATTGCTTCATATATTTTGAATTTCTGTTCTAACTTATGTATATATTTATAATTATTATATTTTTCTAATTTATTGATCCCCTTGCATGATGAAATGCTTCTTCTTTTGTCTACAAAAATCTCTTCTCTTTATCCTTATTTTGTATAATATTAGACTAGCCATTCCAACTCTCTCCTAGTTATTGTTTGCTTGACATATTTGTCTTTAATTTTATTTCTAAATTGTTTGTATCTTGAATCTAAAATGTGTTTCTGGTATACAGTATATAGATAAATAAGCTTTGCTTTGTGGATTCAGTTTGACAATATCTACTTTTGATGAAAGGAATTAATCTTTATTCATTTGATATACTTATTGAAATGTTTGGGTTTTTGCCTTCCAATTTTTATTTGTTTCACATATGTTCTGTGATTTTGTTGTCCTTTTTTTCTAGTTAACATATTGAATACTATTATCTTGAAAATAGTTGTTCGGATTGCAAGATTTAGACATGAAAAAATGATCAATCAGACAATGAAAACACAAACTGCTCTTTTTGATGAACGAAGACCATTGTCCTTTTGTTTCTCCTTCACTGTTTTCGTTTTTGTTAAACAAGTATTTCAATTCTTGTGTTAGTTTTCCAATTTTTTTATTCTACTAAAGATTACTCTTGCATGGCCTTATATATTTTAACTGATACATGCAAATTTATATAAAAAGATTCAAACAGCACAATATAACCATTTTTACTCAAATATACTACACTTATTCCCTTGTGATATTTTATATGTATATTACATCTATTTAGGTTATAAAACTATTAATTGAGGTTTCATATAATTTTCTCTTTCAAAAAAATGAGAATATAAGAAAAGATGAATTTATTCAAATTGGAGCATATCTGTTTAGCTTCAATTTCACTCACTCTATCGTTTTCCCATCTGAACTCTAATGTTGAACTTCCTAAGTGTCTTGGTTATTTTTCTCTTGGTGCTGGGACAAAATACCTGACACTCAAAATGAAGGAAGGAAAGATTTATTTAGCTTACAGTTTTTGGAGGTTTCAGTTCATAATCACCTGTCTACATGGCAGGGTGGCATGAAACTGGGCAACACTTCAAAGCAGCAGCCAGAATAAAATAGGGAGGAATAAGTCTCTTCTCCTCCCTTATATTGTACACAGCCTCCACCCCTAGTCCCAAAGGGCAGGTGTAGTACTTTGCACCACCTCTGTGCCCTCCTGTTGCACAGGATGAGGCTATTTACAAAGTAAGAATCCTGGCACACTGCTGAGTCTCTCAGTTAAACTTCTAAATTTCTCAAGTTGACACAATGTATCAACCTTAACAAGTGAATTTTCTATGTGATGAATTCTTCAGCTCTAGAATTACTACTTTCTTCGTCTTTTAAATGTCTTCAACTTTTTACAGATAGTCTCCATTTGTTTTATTGTTGTCATTATGTTTTTCTTTAATTTTTTAAATTTTATTTTAAAGAATAAAACAAAAGAAGGCAGTACAGAGCAGATCAGAACAGTACAGCATAGGCAACACAGTACTTTACATTAAGACAACCAGACATCAACAGTAGCTATCACAATATCTCTTACTCTGCTATAGTTGAGCATAGTTTCAAATACAATAATATCAAACATAACAAAATAGTATAAAGCCATGCAAAGAGTGAAAGAATTACAGGGCTTTCTGAACCGAATAACAGAAAATGATCAATGGGTACTATAATATCTCATTTTCGATTAAAAAAAATAAATAAATAAAAATAAAAAATAAAAAATAAAAAATTTTGTTTAAACTATCACACATATTCAAATCCCAATAAAACACAGTGTGATAGATAGAACCAATGGTAGTAGAATAGAAGCATGGTAGGGCTTCTAAGAAGGATAATATTAAATCAGCAATAGCTGTCATAATGTTTTGTTTTCTTCAAAACAGCTGTTCATATCATCACACATGATATAGCCAAACAAAAGAGAATAAAACCATTCCAACTGATGATTGAAAACATTGAATTTTTTTACACGAGGTTTCCTTTAATAATTATTTGAGCAGATTTATAATAATTGCCTTAGAATATTTTCTCTTAATCCAATATCTGTATACAAAAAGAGCCAATTTTATTAAGTACTTCAAAATCAGTCAAATTTTCCTGTTTCTTTGTCTAGTAATTTTTTTGTTGAAAATGAACCATAGCAGCTCTAGACCCTTGTTATTACTGCTACTTTTTCTTTTCCCCTTGTGGGTATAATTTGGATTTAATCTTACTTGACTGATTTGTGGAACTTGTCGTGCTTGCAGTGGCCTACAATGTACAGTACTAGTGTTTCTCCTGAGGTTTTTGTTTTGTTTTGTTATGGTTTGGTTTGGGTTTTTGTTTTTTGTTTTGTTTCATTCTTGGTATACTTACTCCTTAATTTTAGTCTTACTTTCTGGGTAATCCTTATTTCTAAAGAGTTTAATGATTAATCAATGATATTTATTTGGTTAGTTATTCAGGTAGTTAGTTAGATATTGATTCTGAGGATTTAACCCAGGAACTTTACCCTAAGTTATATCTCCAACCCACTTTCTAATTTTTTTGTTAACTTTTTTTTTTAACTTTGAGATAGGGGTCTCATTAAGACACTGTTTTTCCCAGGCTGGGCTTGAATTTACAATCCTCCTGCCTCAGCCTATCAGAATTTTGAAATTATAGATGCATAATCTGTAACCAAAACAAGTTCCAGTCAATGACTGATAAGAGCTGTAGGTCAAAGATCTCCAGTCAATAATTCTTCTAGTCTGTTAGTGGACCTGTGTATAGAGTAGGTAAGACAGAGTTCATGCAACTTTTGAGTCTGCCGCAACTTTTATTTTCCTGCAGAAACTTTAAATCTGTACGCAGATTTAATATGTACGCAGTCTCCCAGTCAGTCCAGACCGATAAGGAATTGATCAATACTTCTGTTGCTCTCTCACGTCAAAGATCTCCTTGCTAAATTTCTGGCCCGTCTTCTAACCTGCCACTCATCCCAACAAGGTGAAACCTGTGATGTGCCAGGCATCAGGGCACAACATGTCTCTGTAAAGCACTATGGTTTGTCTATTTCCTGCTGAGTGTGGTCCTTGTACTGATGGTATTGCAAATGGGAAGTAGGAAGCCTGTTCCTTCCCTCGTCAGTCCCACTGTGATGAACAGCCTCATCAACTAAACTGGAGACAGCATGGAAGAAGTTCCAAGTGAGTCATATATTCACACTGCTCTTACTCAAATACACACTTCTGCAATTCACAGATTGCTTTTGTTCAGCTCTAAGAGCCCTGATAAACATTTCTGACAGTGGTTTTTTTGCCAATATAATGTAGTTTATTTTAGACAGAATTTTCAGAGTTCCTTGCTTTGTGTCATGGTTTATACTGGATGTGCCCCCAAGCCTCATGTGCTCAGAGATGGGACTTGGGGAAAGTGAGATTATGGGGGCGATACAGCTGATTTGATCTTAGGTGGGGTCCAGTTAGAAGAGGTGGTCACTGGGGGTGGCCTGGAAGGGTGTATCTCCATCTCCAGCTTCTCCCTTTGCATCTGACTTCTATATCACAAGTAGCTTTTCCTCTGCCAGACCCTTCTACCTTTCTTTTCTGCTTTGGAGCCAGCTAAGTATGAACTGAAGACATGAGCCGAAA
>PVJX010022284.1:0-30721 GCA_004027295.1 Dolichotis patagonum
GGTTGTCTTAATGTAAATTACTGTGTTGCCTATGTTGTCCTGTTCTGATCTGCCCTCTTTTGTTTTATTCTCTTTAAAATAAAAAAAAGAACAAAGAGAGAAACAAATAATTAAATGCAAAGTTGATTTAATGTTCACAAATCAAACAAAATCGGTATAGTTCTTCACATTAAGAGAAAAAAGACATAAAAATACCTTATTATCTCAATAGAGGAAGAAACTATTTAATTAATTTCAATATTCATTTGGCAAACTAGAGATGAAAGGGAAATTCTTCAATCTGACAATAAACATCAACAAAAGCTACAACTTATAGCATACTTAATTATAAAATATTGAGTGCTTTATTCCTACATTGGAAAAAGGCAAGACTGTCCATACTTACATTTTCTATATCATTGTCAAATGAATCCTTGAAAGTGTGACAAATAAAAGAAATATAAAAGCATACATACCTAAAAAAACAGGTAAAATTTTATTTGTGGATGACAATCATTTAAATGGAAAAACTTAAAGAATCTATAAAAGCATATGCAAAGTAATTTAGCAAATTTTCAAAGTTCAATAAGCATAATTAAAATTATTTCTATACATACTGGCAATAATAATTGTTAAATTCATAAAATTAATTACATTTACAACAGTATCAAAAGTAAGATCATAAAATAAATGCAATCAAATTTGACTGAGACCTCGAAAGTGAAAACTAAGAAACTTTGCTGAGTATAGTTTTATTTTTTAAGGTAAAATAATGTGTAATTTCACTTGTGTGAAATACCTAGAGTAGTTGAAATCAGAAAATTAACTGGTGGTTATCAGGGGCTGGGAAGGGGGTGAGGAGTTACTGTTTAATGGGTTTGGAGTCTCTGGGAGATCGAACCCACGACCTTGTGCTTGGCAGGCAGGCACTATGCCACTCAGCTACATCCCCAGCCTGAGTATTGTTTTAAATAAAGGATAAACCATGTTCATGGATTAAAATACTTGATAGTATTGTGATGTTATTTTGCCCTGTTCATTTATACTGCATATTCAATGCAATTTCAAATTCCAATCAATATTTACTTCAAAATTGACAAACCTGTCAAAAACCCATTAGAGATATTTTTTCAAAACCCTGAATAGCCAGTAATATTAAGATGAACAAACCTGAGTAACTTATACTGTCTGCAAAACTACCATAATCAGGATGATATAAACTGGCAAAATGATGAAAAATATATGAATAGTATCCAAAATAGATGCACATAAATGTGGCCATGTGCTTTTTGACAGTAAGACCAAGGAAAGTCAATGGAGAAAAAATAGTCTGTTTAACAAATAGGAAAACTGGGTAAATCCTTAAATCTTGATTCTGTACTTCACCCTTTAAAAAATTGATTTGAGATGGAATTTAGATCTAAACATAAAATTTAAAACTGTAAATCTGTTAGAATGAAATGAAGGAGTAAACTTTTTATGATCCTGTGTAATCAAATATTTTAGACAAGACACAAAAAGCATAAAATAGAAAAAAAATGATAAATAATCCCCCATCAAGTTTTAATCTTTCTTACTTAAAGACACCATTCAAGTGAAAACCAAGCCCAACAGTAAGAAAATATTTGCTATATGTATATATACCCACTGAAGGACTCACATCTGAGATTAATACAGAATTCTACAAATCAATAATTCAGACTTAATTTTAAAAATAGGAAAAGACTTCGATAGAAATTTCACAAAAGAAGATAAATAATAGTTGAACACATGATAAGATTTTCACCAGTATTAATCATCAAATAAATTCACTTACAATGATACCATTTACTCCCAGTAGAATAGTTAAGATTACATATATATGTTATAAAATAACATCAAATATTGGTGAAAATATAGATGAACTAAAACCCACATTGCTGATAAGATTGGTAATTCCTTAAAATTTAAACATATACCTATTTAATTATCCATCAATTCTACATTTAGGTACTTACACAAGAAAAGTAAAAACAAAATGATGCAGGAAGATCATATATAACACTTTTATTCATGTATCCAAACCCTAGATATAATTGGAAAAATATTCCATTTACACAACTGAACATTAGCAGTAAATAAGAATGAATTACCAAAATACATGTGTTCAAATTCCCAAAGCATTATGTTCAATGAAAAGAATTGATACACAAAGCAATATAGATGCTATGATTCCATATAAATAGCATTCGAGAGGGTGCTGATAGAACCATATGATGATAGGAATCAGAACGCCTGTGGTCAGAGCGGTTGACTGCAAAGAAGTTTGAAGGAATTTTCTGAAGTATAGAGATGGCAAAAATCTTGATTGGGGTACTGGTTTTGTGGGTGTATATATTTCTCACAATTCATCTAATTATACACTTTAAATCTGTGTATATCATTTGTAATTCCAAAGTAAAATTTATAGAGTTTTAAGACAGCATAAAAGAAAAAAATTACTTAAGCCTGTAACTGCAATGAGTTTTTTTCTAGAAAAGCTGCTTCCTTAGACACAGTCATACTTCTCAGGTTTCTCATTCCTTCTTTCTTTCTAGCTTTTGTGGATTATTCTTTCTTTTGTAGATTTACATGAACTTTTTAAAAAGTGCATACTTGCCAGACATGTTGGTGCACTTGAGAGACTGATGCAGGAGGCTAGAGAATTCAAGGCTAGCCTGGGCTACAGACAGAATGAGACTGTGCTTCAAAAAGAAAGAAGGAAGGAAGGAAGGAAGGAAGGAAGGAAGGAAGGAAGCAAGGAAGGAAGGAAGGAGAAAGAAGAAAGAAAGAAAGAAAGAAAGAAAGAAAGAAAGAAAGAAAGAAAAAAAGAAAGAAAGAAAGAAAGAAAGAAAGAAAGAAGAAGAAAGAAAGAAAGAAAAAATAATCACAGAAAGAAAGAAAAGAAGGAAGGAAGAAAAAGAAAGAAAAGAAAGAAAGAGGAAAGAGAGAAAGAAAGATGAAAGAAAAAGAAAGAATCACAGAAAGAAAGAGAAAAGAAAAAAGAAGGAAAGAAGAAAAGAAAGAAAGAAAAAAGAAACAAAGGTACAGGTTGCTTTACTTGGTGGAGCATTTCTTATTGTCATGGAATATTTTAAGATTATCCTGTTACACTTTCTGTTGGAACTAGGAGTCTTTACTTTTATAAAGATTTTGATTACAGTATCTTTTGCCTGGTGCTTGAAAAAATACATATACATACCTGCAAAAAGTGTTTCTTTGGTAGTTTTGAGATTCCGTACTTGATTTAAAACCTGTACTTTTAAACCATTGTTCAAAGTCTGTTATTGGACAGGCCAAGTTATATATCAAGGATGTCTAAAAGCTGTTAACTATTATAAGTTGTGTCTCTCCAAATCCTATACCTGAATATTGCTATCTGAGAAACATATCTCCCAGTAAAGCACTGAATGAAAAGCAGAAAACACTGACATGAAAACCCATGTATCCCTTGGGCCTGACAGATGGCTACGTCATCTTCCAGCCTTGTTTATTTTTTATCTTTTAACTTCGGCCTTATCTTTTTCTCCTGTGGTTAGGAACCACATGTAATTCTCCTCAGCATATTATAACTAACCTATTTATTGGGTTTTAAAAAGTGATTGATCCTAAGTAATTAAAATTAAGTGAGTCAGCATGAACTATAACTAGTTTTATTTGTGATGTGATATAAATGTCTCTAAACACAATCGAAGCCAAATTTAGGAACAACATCTATCCTGTGCACATGCAATGTTTAGAAGCTTTTCATCTACTTTGGGAATTTCCTGACTGTTGTAAATTTAAACTTCCCATGATGTCATCATACTGAAATTCTCATTTACACTGAAATATTTAAAGAAGGGAAAAATGGCACCCAAACTGTGAACATTGCCTCACTTATGCGAGAAGTGTGCTTTTCCTGATGGTATGTGCTAATTAGGATGTGAGACAGCAATATATTAATGTTGATAGAGGTTTTCCCACATAGATAGGAGGGGATACATTGAAATATATGTAGGGTTTCTCGTGATAAAAATATATATAATATGCATTTTGTGAGAAAATTATACTTCATAGATTTTAAGGTGTTCCTATCTTAGCACTTGTAACCATATGTACGTTGTATAGAATAGCTTTTTGTCCCTCAGAAATCTGCTATTGAATCAATAGTGTATTTCACAATTGATAGGTCTCCTAATTATAGAAGTGGTTGTGTTCATACACAGAGAACTGAGGCTTTGGTGGTGGTGGTGTTGGGGAATAGCACCCTGGTATCATTTTATCAAACACCCACATGTTTGTATCTATTAAACAAGTGGAGAGTTATTCACAGGTTCAACATTTTGTTTGTCAAATTTTGTTTCTTGAGAACCACTTCAAGCATGCTTTTTGAATAGGCCAGTTGTCCTCTCCCCCAAATAAATTAAGA
Organism: Dolichotis patagonum; assembly: GCA_004027295.1. Lineage (NCBI taxonomy): Eukaryota > Metazoa > Chordata > Mammalia > Rodentia > Caviidae > Dolichotis > Dolichotis patagonum. Next base: position 4,409 of record PVJX010022284.1, read on the forward strand.
CATATTTGTTTTAATTTTTAAAATACTCCAAATGTCATTGAATTGTTTTGGGCAAAATGTCAAAGAAATTGTGCTAAATGAACAAAAACATAAACAGCAAGTTTCATGATAGTTTAAGACATAAACTGAATGACTTCAATCAAAACGTCAAAAGGTAAAAGTGATGGCTGGAGCTATAGCTTGGTGGTAGACATGTGCTTGGCAGGCCTAGGTCCTGCATTCCATCCCCAGCACCTACACGGAAAACAAAAGGTAAAAATAAAGTAACATATTTTAAAACTTGAGAATGTGGAGAATAAATCTTCCATCTTTTGTTCAACATGTTTTATAGTAATAAGTGTAGACTTGCACACAGTTGATATACTGATGTTTAATTATTGCACCATTTTTAGTGAACTATATTTCAGTGAACTTGTGAAAAAGAGAATAATTTCAATTATTCAAAAGAAAACATTCAGTCTGTAATGTTAATAATTTACCTAGTGCAGATATGCTCTGATATGCATTTTCTAAGAGCTTCTCTTCATGTGACTGACCATTCCAGTAAAGTTCAGACACAGTTGAAAGCTGTGGAATGGCTGCATGGAGACAGAAGACCTAAGATCTACCATTTAGCTCAAGATTTATTTCTTTCCCTCTAGTTGGGATCAGCTGATTACTTATTTGCTGATATCATGAGCACTTGATTTTTGAAGCCAACTTCATAAGTTCAGTAAAGGACAATAGAAAATAAAAGTTTATTAGAATGATGTACAGTCAATATTTTTCAAAAACACTTAGAAATATAACTGTAGTAGAACGTAGGTGGTGGTTTTTATGATTTCAATTTTTAGCACTAACTGCCCAAAATATCTACCAAAATTTGCTTGCCTGAAATAAGAACATATGCTAAAATGACTTATGTACAAATGTGGGATATTTTTATTGTTTTATATACAAATTTTTTATATACAAATGTGGGATATTTTTATTGTAATGCTAAATAGAAGGAAATATGGGCTGTTAAATTTCCAGCAAGTAGCCAACTGATTACAATAGACCACAGAAAAAAAATCTGCCTATGACCAGCCACCTTTCCCTTAGTCTGTTACTTGCAAAGGGATGCATTCTCCTGTTGTATTTCATTCATTGCACCCCACCTATATTTTCAAAACTTTCTAATAAAGAAGCAGTTATTAGCTTGGGTCCTTTTCCCCATACAACCTTCCACAGAATCTTTTTGGGTTGTTTTATTCCTGTGGTATTAACATAGCAAGTCAGAAAGCAACTGATTCTCTATTTTGAAAAGAATTTGATTCCTAGGAGAAAACATAGTCCTGTATTTTCCTAGAATTCATCTATTGCCAGCTTTATAATCTATATGGTAACAATATCACTCTTTAACCTGGTTTGCAGGTTGCAGTGTCCCTTTGCCTCTTGCTCTTATATCACTCACCAAGTGTTCTGCTTTATGGCTAAACACCCGGCGATGAGTTTCATACAACTTACATACATGTTTTAAATGCAGGTTTAGTACCTCTAGACTACTTTCAGCATATTTTAATTAAGAGTTTTATTCCAAGTCTATGTTACCTGGTAGGTAATTTTCCAAATTCATGTGTAATACTTTATTGCCCACTACTGTAAGGAAACAATGAAAGGCCATTCCGAGGAGAAAAGAAGTAGGTGATCAGAGCTGGCTACAGCAGGAGTCACTCAGCATCATTGACGTTTGACAGGGACTAAAAGGCAGGAAAAGGGGGCAGGGAAGACATGCAGAAGAGAAAGGAAGGCTTCAGGAGAACTCTCAGCGGAGGCTGTTAGCATGGGAAGCTGCTGGCTGGTTAAACAGAAACAGCACATCCAATGTGGTTAGTCAAGGGTGAATATTTGGCCTTCTCTGAGTTGGCCCTGATGGAAAGCAGGGCTTCAGGAAAAACAAACAAACAAACAAAAACAAACAAAATCAGGGAACATATTAGTCACTGACTAAGTGCTGACTATTCTAGACTGACTCCTGGAGGCTGAGATTTTGCCCCCTGTCCAGAAACCCTGGACTGGTTTCTGCAGAACTTGTTAATCAGAGTTCTATCACCATATATTCTCTGACTACTGTCTTTACATTCAGTGTCTTGAGTGTCAAACTTCTGGCTTAGAAGTTGTTTGGACCAGAAGTTGGGAGGCTGATGCACTGGGACACTGTGTAAGAGTTGAGACGTCTAATAATTTATCTGCTAACCAACTACATAGTGGACACACACAGGGAAGCAGATGCTGTGACCCCAAAGACTTCCTTCGACTTGCAGCTTTTCAAGCTTTTCTGAGACAATCACAATTGAGAAAGGCAGTCATATGCATGTGATCGTCCGGATTCCTACTTGGGAAAATAAAAATAAGCCTTGGGCCTAGAATACACCCTTGCTAAAAGATAAAGAGCCCTTTGCAGGAATATTTTTCCCTATTTCAAGCTTACTGTGTACTCCTTTGTTCACTTAACTTGTGCACTAGTTAGTACCCACCAACCCCACTACTGTATTTGTTTCCAGGGGGAAGGATTTGCTTACGTTGTGAGAGGAGGCCATGGAGAGCACTGTCCTGTTGCTGGCCAAGGGGGACCGATGCCCACTGTTGAGCTGATCTTGCCCTGTGCTGTCTTCATGTGATAAGCATTGTTCCCTCAGTGCCTGTGTGAGTATCGTCTTTCTTGGGGACTTTGGAGTTCGGTGGACATTCTGAGACCACTGTTCCTAGTGGAGTAGGACTTCTCTGAAGGTGACAACAGGTTGACAGTTGTCATCAAGGAAAGTTGGCTGCAGAAAGAGGAATCCAAGCATAAGCATAATATCCAAAAGAAGGATTTTAACTCAACACATAGTAGGTAAGTGCATGAATGGGAAAATCGGGAAGAAAAAAATGGACAGCCTTCTCTGATAACTTACCAGGGTAAAACCAGTACTAAATCTAAGTATAAATTTCCAAGGATCAAGGCTAGAATTCAGGCATTATTAACAGAATGACAAGATGAGATTTAACTTAATCCTCAACTACTCTAATCTCATCATGATTGGTAATTAAATGATGACTATAATGAGAAATTAAGTGGTTTCCATGATTACAAATTGAATGAGACTGTAGTCGCGAGACAGACAATATCATAGGTCATGACCTGTGCCACAGAGCCTGTGCCACCTTCCTTCAGAAGATTATGGGATGTATTTTTCAGACTGTTCTTCCTCCAGGAGTGTTTCCTTCTCTTCCCAAATGCACATCCTTGTCCCCTTTCCAGGGTCTTCCTCTGCCTTCAGGGGCATCCTGCAGTTCCTCATTTCCTGTAAATATCATCAGTGAACCCTCCTGTAGCATCCCCTTGGCCTTAGGTCAACTTGGTATCCCTTCTTCCCACATCTTCTAGTGAGGGGCACATGCTCCTTCCCTGACACTCCCAAAGGCCTCTGTTTCCACTTGTCACCCTTGCTACCCCTTCCTCTTGTAACAAATCTCTCCCTTAATGCTTATGTCTTTCAGCCATAACACCCACTCTGCTTCCTGTGTTGTTCCATGGTTAGATCTGGGGCTATCTCCCAGTTTCTCTGTAGACAAAGACCAACATATTTCCATGGCCTTCTGAGGCTCTAAATGAGTTGCACTTTGACCCTGAGCCAACTGGAAACAAATAAATTCCCACTCTGCATGTGCCTTTATGTCATCAAGAGTTTATCTTTAACCCACGTAAACACACTGTTTACTTCCAGGTGCCTAGATTACACCTCAGATTCTTGGACCATACACTCATTCCTCACTAGATATTCATCAAGCATATGCATCTTGCAGGATGCTGAGGTAGACACTGAGGATGAGACAGTAAAACAGATGTAATTCTTGTCCCTTAAGAAATAAGACTAGCCCATTGGTGCTCAAAGGTCAGTGTCCATTGGAATCACTCCAAGGACCAGTTAAAACCCAAATATTAGAGCTCACCCCCAGGGACTGGCCCAGTAAGTCTGGACAATCTGCAGCCCTGGCAAGGTCCCTGGTAAGGTAGCTGTGGGACCATACTTGGCATCCAGTAACTAAACATTACATAACTAAACAAAAATTGCATTGTTTACTTAAAATAGGTGCTGGAAAGACACAAAAGATACTACAGTCTAGGTTTGCAAAAGTTTCCTTTGCTCTTTCGTTGCATTGAACCTGGGAAATGAGCTAAAGTTGGTTGGATGAAAAAGAGGGGAAATGTTCTAGGCACAATGTCCTTATGAAGGCTCAGGTATGGTAGGGTTTAATGTATTTGGGAAATCAGAAGAAGGACTCAGCTGGAGGAGAGAAAGAGAGAGAACATGGCCTTAGGTAAAGTTAAGCCTTTATTTTCCTTTACTAGTCTACTTAGTAGCATTTGTTGCTGTCACTAAGGTAGTGTTTCCACTCTCAGGGTACATGTTAAAATCTCCTGGAGCTCATAGAGATACTAATGACAGAAATCTGCATTTAATTTGTCCTTACTGGGGCTGAGTTTTAGCAAACTTAAAAACGTATCTTTCTAGGTAATTGTTTTTGACAGTCCAGGATTCAGAACTGAGATTTGCACATTCTGCCTTTTTCACACTTTCTCCAAAAGACTTGTTTCCTAGGATTTTTTCTCTTCCAATTACAGTAGTAGATACACTCCTGCATAATAATTCTTCACCTTCTCAGTGGTCCCCCTTTGTTTGTGTTGAACAGGTACCCTCAGGTCTTCTATGAGACAAGAGAAAGCAGGGCAAAATTTGCTAGTTGTTATTCTTTTAAGCAACGAGAGAGAGAGAGAGAGAGAGAGAGAGAGAAAGAGAGAGAGAGAGTTGGAGAGATTAAGGTGAAGACTGATTCAATGAGCTGTGAAGTACAAAAATTGAGACCATTGGATTTGTAGGTTATAGAATTTCCATTTAGAGTTGAGTTTTCACCATATAATTCTAGATAAAGTAAGATGGTTTGTTTGTTTGCTTGTTGGGTACATGTTTGTGGAATTGCAAGCCTCTAGAGAGAGAAGGTATGTCTTATATAATTGCTTGTCTCCCACCTAATCCAGTTTTTAATGACTCAATAAAGAGCCGCTGGGGAAGTGGTCATTGTTCTGTATGTTTATCCCCATACCTATAAACTCCTGCCATTTTCCCATCCCGTTGCTTTAAGGGACACCAGTGATACTACGTTCTCCCCTCACATGGTCACTTGAGTCAACTTTGCAGAGAAGGGAAAGGAGGACGGAAGCCTGCGAGAGTGGGGACAGTGGGCAGTGGAGGAGAGAGCACTTCCAGGGCAGGGAGGCTCCACAAGCTCAGCAGTTCTGCTCTTGAGGAAGAAAGTGAAACAGAAGAAAGATATCTGTGGATCGGGTGGTTCCACACTCCATGTGCTGCTCCGTTTCATCCCAATACTCCATGTGAGGGATAACATGGATAACATTATTCTTGTCTGGCCCATAATGAAACCAAGAGTCAGAGAATTTACACAATGTTCTTCAGGTGACAAACTTTTACTCTCCCCTGAACACCACATTAGGGACTTTCTACAAATTATTTTATCAAATCCTTATAACAAGTGCTTGAATTCGGTACCACTATCCCTCCCCCTCCTTTTTTAAACCAAGAAACAGATTTTGAGAAGTAAAATAACCTACCTGAAAATACATACCTAATGAGAGGTAAAAGTGAGCTTAGATAGAGCCTTCTCAAAAGACCCAAATTCTAGAGTCGGGGATTTAGCTCGGCAGGCATAAGCACCTGCCTGGTGAGTGTGAGGTGAGTTCGATAGCTGGTTCAAAAAAAGAAAAAAAAGACCTAAATCCTGGGCTCTCGATACAATGCTGCCTCATATGCTGAGGCTGGCTTGGACTTAGGTCTACAGGGCCCAAAGCCACTGGCTTTCCAGTGACATGCTGTAGAGAAAGAAATTTTCAGCATAGAGAAAAGAGGGTCAGGAAAGAAAAGGGAAGGTAAGACGACAGAAGACACTGGCTGGGATTTATGGATGTCATCTTCCGGAGGTGTTCTACATAGAACTCTAGACCTGGCTTGGAGCAGAGGGAAACTGGGAGAAAAGCCAGGACTGCTACGCCTGGGAACTCAGGAGAGGATGAAAATAGATACTGGTGCGTGATGAAACCAGTGGAAAAGCAGCACTATGTAAAAGGCGGATTTAACAACGCACATGTGAAGGGTACTGCTAAGACTGGACCGAAGGCCTGGGGCCAGTGGTGTCAGCCTGGAAGTGCGTAGGGACAGGGAATGGAGGGCAGTGAGCAGCAGAAATATTTCCATGACACTGCGTGAGGAGCAAGGCGGAGGTAGTCGGGCATCTGAGCCAGATTATGGCAAAGGCTGAGGGCAGCCTCGCTGGTGTTCCAGAGCACCGCGTGCAGACGAAGCCCCACAGAACGGCAGCAGCACAGGGTCTACAGAAAGGGGACCACAGTTTTCATCTAGCATCTAGTCTGATGCTATGTACGTGTACTTCTTGGATCAGCAGCAGCACATTGTCTCAGAGCTTACAAAAATGCAAAGGCCAGCATTCTTGTCCTCTTCTCTCTTCCTTTACTAGGGCCTACACTTTATCAAGATTCCCAGGTAACTATGTACATATCTAAACTTATGCAGCAATGATGGAAAGTATGTAAGAAGCGTTCTTGCCTCCTATCAAGAGAGCAGAAGAGTAGCCAGGTGTGATGCCGCGCACCTGTAATTCCAGAGCTCAGGAGGCTGAGGCAGGAGGATCATTGTGAATTTGAGGCCAGGCTGGGCTACAAAGTGAACTGAAAGCTAGCCTGACCTGCCTAGTGAGACCCTGTCTCAAAAAGATGGGAAAAAAGCAGAAAAATGATTCATACCCATTTTTTCATACACGTTTTTCATAACAGCACAATTTACATAACTAAATTATGGAAATGGCCTATATGCTCATTAACAGATGAATGAATAAATGTGGAATGTACACAATGGGTTACTCCTTTGCAATACAAAAGGATAAATTAAGTCAGTCATAAAAAAACGGGAAGATCTTGAGGTCACATAATCAAGTGAAATAAATCACACACTGAAGGCTAAATGTCACATGGCTTCTCCAATGGGAGTCCCAAAATATAAACAATTTAACACGTTCACAGTGGGGCCATAATTCATGTCTTGCAGCCAGGTGGCTCTGAACCACTAGAGGTACAAGCAAGAATATCCCAGCTGGTGGCATAGGACAGTTCCATCAGGTTAGAAAAGGCACAAGATAGGACAGTCATGCACGTACCACCATTGCTTTAGGGCAATATCAATATTATAGAGCAAATAATGAGTGCTGGTCGAAACCTGGAGATAGATTTTGTGAGACGGGAAATTGATCTGTGGAAGGAGGGAGATGGGAGGGTGGGAGGAGGAAAGGGAATTAAAATGATCAAGATGTGATACGTATGTGTACCAATTCCCCAAGTGAATATAATTATTATGCATCACAAATATATATCTAAAAGAAAAGAAAACAAACAAAAGTGACACTCAGAACCCTAAGAAACTAGAAAATTGTGAAGGATGGGAGATGGTCCGAGTTCTCTTATGTTTCCCTACCATGAGCAAATACCTTCCTGAGTGATGGAAAGTGATCCTCAACACACAGGACAGAAACATGCATAGTTGAACACCCTAAGGCCCAATACGACTTGATTCAACTAACCCTGGTTGCAGTGACCCTATTATGAAGCTCAAATAATCCTTACAAAGGCTAGAGAATAGAAGCCCTGGGTGGAGTTGTCTGAGGGAGGAGAAGGGAGCACTGGTGTAACACTGGTGATGTAGCACCTGGGCTGTGCTTCCGGGCTTGAGGGCTCAGTTTCTGCAGATAGCTTGAAACTAGCTGTTGTGAGAATATTCATACCACAGAGATAAGCAAACACTAAAAATTAAGGCTTTATTTTTTCATGCAGCCAGTTTATCAGCACACTACTGAAAGTGTATGCAGGTCAGAGGAGGGAAAGCCCTGAACTCAGTGTATGTATAAGGGGTGACTGAAAAATACAATGGATGTTTAAAATAAAACAAAAAACAAGCAAAAAAAACTTACTACAATGAACGAATCATTGCAAAAATGATGAGGTAAATGTGTTTGAAGTGAGAGGGTGTACTCTGAGGGGGATTAGTGGCAAATTTTTTTTACTGTAATATTTTTTAAAAATTTTAACATTCACTATATTTTTTAAAATTTAATTTTAAAGAGTGTAAAACTAAACAGAACAAAACAGATCATAAGAAAACAATGTAAGTAACACAGATTTCAAAGCAAGACAACAGGAGATCATCACTGGCTACCATAATGTCTCTTGTTTTCTTCTAAATAGCTGTCTATATCTTCACACACAATGAATTCATACAAAACAAAATAGTATAAAACTGAGCAGAACAGAGCAATGAAGGCATTACAGGCCTTCCCAACCAGACAGTAGGAAAATCAACAATAACTGCCATGATGTCTCTTATTTTTTAAGATAGTTGTCCATACCTTCATGTATGTTGAAATTAAACAATACAAAGCAGACTAAACTTTGTTATTCTGAACAAAGAATAAAAGCATTACTAGATTTCATAGCATGATGATATGGAATCAGCAATGGGTACCATAATGCCTCTTTTTCTTCTAAGTAGCTGTTCATTTCATCATGCATAATACAATCGATTCTCATAAACTGTTTAGGAGACGTTCTCAGCGTGTATAAGCCTCTACATGTATACCTATCCTTTCTGTCTTAGATGGAAAAACAAAACTCAACAGATTACTAGAAAAATAAGAAACAAAAAAGACAGATAAATAATAGCGAAGAGCCCAAAACAATGACCATATAGGCCTTCAAAACAAGGCAGCAGGAACATAACTAAGGTTGTTATTTTACATAGTGATCTTCAAGAGTTCCTCAGATCAGCAGACACAAACATGTAAAATTGTTCCAATCCTATGAATATTAACTGTTTTGTTCCCTGATCTTATACAATTTGTAGCACAATTATCTTGCTATCCTAGGTGTGTTTGCACAAAGTTATGCATTTTTTCTTTTCCCTACCTTTTTCTTCTTCCTCCTTTTCCCTGAGATGTTATTTTTTTCCCCATTGGAGCAGATTCTTACCCTTTCACTATATTTGTTGAGGATTTTGTAGCTTATGTACTCTTCCATTTCTTACACTAGGGAGACAATGCAATATTTACACACGTGAGTTTGATTTCACTTATGAGTATGGTCTCAAGTTGCATCCATTTACTTATAAATATTTCAATGTGATCATTCTTTATAGCTTAGTAGTACTCCATTGTATAAAAATACCACATCTTTTTTTATCCATTCCTCAGTTGATGGGCACTTAGGTTGTTTCCAAGATCTGGCTATTACAAATTGTGCTGCTATAAACATGGGTGCACATATATCACTGTGGTAGGATGTTTTCAGTTCTTCTGGGAATATGCCCAGAAGTGGAATAGCTGGATCAAATGAGACTTCCAATCTCAGCTTTTTGAGGAATCTACAGACAGACCTCCACAGTGGTTGGACCAGTCTACACTCCCACCAACAGTGCAGTGGAGTTTCTTTTTCCCCACAGCCTCTCCAGCATTTGTTGTTGGTAATTTTCTTTATCCTAGCCATTCTTTCCGGAATGAGATGGAATCCCAGTGTTGTTTTAATTTGCATTTCTCTAATGACCAATGATGCTGAACATTTTTTCATGCATTTATTTGCCATTTGTATTTCTTTACCAGAGAACTGTCTATTCATCTCAGTTGCCCATTTTTCGATTGTGCGTTTAAATTTCGGTGTCTGATTTTTTAAAATTCTTTATATGTTCTAGACAGAAGTCCTTTGTATGAGGGACAGTTGACTAAGTTTTTTTCAAATTTCATGGGTTTCCTTTTTACTATGTTGGAGATTTCTCTTGACATGCAAAAACTTTTTAATAAGATGAGATCCCAGGTATTGATTCTGGGAAGTATTTCCCCTGTGGTTTGATTTTTGCTCATGAATTCTCTGCCTATTTCTATGTCTTCAAGATTTCTACCTACTGTATCTTCCAGCAGATTTAGTACTTCTGTTTTAATATTTAGATTTTTGATCCATTTTGACTTATGTTTAGTACATGGTGATAGGCATGGGCCTAGTTTTAGTTTCTGACATATGGAGAGCCAGTTTTTCCACTTATTAAAGAGACTATCTTTCTTCCAGTGAACACGTTTGGCCCCTTTATCAAACATAAGGTGGCTGAGTGTATTTGTAGTTGTAATTGTATCTTCTAGTCTATTCCATTGATCTTCAGGTCTGTTTTTATTCCAGTACCATGCTGATTTTATTACAGTAGCTTTGAGGTATAACTTCAAGTCAGGGCTTGTGATGCCTCTTGCCTTCACTTTGTTGCCAGGATTGCCCTCGATATCATAGGTTTCTTCTGGTTACAGATGAATTTTAGGAATTATTTCCCTAGATCTGTGAGGTATTCTAGTGGTATTTTGATCATGATTGCATTAAAGCTGTATAAAAATTTTGGGAGAATGGCCACTGTCACAATGGTTGTTCTTCCTATCCATAAACAAGGAATGTCTTTCCATTTTGTGAGATCCTCTTCAATTTCTTTTTTCAGGGTATCATATATTTTCACTGAATAAATTTTTTACTTCTTTTGTTAGATTGATGCCTAAGTATTTCACTTTAATGGATGCTATTGTAAAGGCTGTGGCTTCTCTTACTTCTCTCTCAGTGAGTTTGTTGTTAGTGTATAGGAGTGCTATTGATTTTTGAGTATTAACTTTGTATGCAGCAACATTACTGAATTTAGTTATTATACCTAGGAATCTTTTAATGGAGTTTTGGTGGTCTTCTATGTAGAGTATCATGTCATTTGAAAATAATGATAATTTAACATCTTCTTTTCTTATCCTTACTCCTTTTATTTCTCTCTCTTATCTAATTGTTCTGGTTAGTATTTCCAGCACTGTATTGAATAGGAGTGGTGATAATGGACATCCTTGTCTTGTTCCTGATATTAGAGTAAAGGCTTTCAGGTTTTGGCCATTTAATATGATGCTGACTGTTGGTTATCAAAGATGGCTTTTATCATATTGAGGTAAAGACCATCTATTCCAATTTTCTGTAAGGTTCTTACCATGAATGAGTGTTGGACCTTATCAAAAGCTTTTCCTGCATCTATACAAAAGATCATGTGATTCTTATTGTTGGGTCTATTGATATGGTGGATTACATTTACTGATTTACATATGTTGAGCCATCATTGCATTCCTGAGATGAATCCCACTTGGTCGTGGTGTATAATCTTCTTGATGATTTGCTGCATTCTGCTTGCCAATATTTTACTGAGAATGTTTGCATCTATGTTCCTCAGGGAGATTGGCCTGTAGTTTTCTTTTTTCGTTGGGTCTTTCTCAGGTTTTGGTACTAGCATAATATTTGCTTCCAGGAATGAATTAGGGAGAATTGCCTCCCTTTCAATTTCATTGAAGATTTTGAGGAGTGTTGGCATTAAATCTTCGTTGAATTTCTTGTAGAATTCTGCAGTGAATCCATCTGAACATGGGCCTTTCTCTGTTGGTAAGGTTTTAATTACATTTTCAATTTCATTAATTGAAATTCAGTTATTCAACAGTTTTACAACTTCTTGATCCAGCTTTGGTGATTCATATGGTTCTAGGAATCTGTCCCTTTCTTCTGTGTTATCAAGTCTATGAGAGCAGAGATTTTTGAAATAGATGTTGATGATCTTCTGTATTTCCACAGAGTGTGTAGTAATTTCACCTTTTTCATTCCTTATTGCATGAATTTGAGTTTTTTCTTTCCTTTTTTTAGTAAGGTTGGCTAGGGGCTTATCAATTTTATTTATTCTTTCAAAGAACAAACTCTTTGATTCATTAATTCTTTGTATTGTTTTCTTAGTCTCTATTGCATTCATTTCTGCTCTGATCTTTATAATTTCCTACCTTCTTTTGGCTTTGGGCTTGGCTTGCTCTTCTTTTTCTGGATGTTTGAGTTGTAGCATCAGGTTGTTTGTTTTCATTCTGTTTTCCTGATGTGGGGATTCACTGCAATAAATTTTCCTCTGAGGACTGCTTTCATTGCATCCCACAGGTTCTGGTAAGTTATATTTGTATTTTCATTTGTTTGTAGATATTGTTTAATTTCTTCCTTAATTTCCTCTGTGACCCAATGATTGCTCAGGAGTATATTATTCAATTTCCATGTGTTTGTGGGTGTTTAAAGTTTCTTTTGTCCTTAATTTCTATTTACATGGTGCTATGATCCAATAACATGCATGGGATAATTTCAATTCTTTGGCATTTACTTAAGCATATTCTGTGGGCTGGTATATGGTCTATTTTAGAGAATGTCCCATGTACTGCTGAGAAGAATGTATATTATGATGTTGTTGGGTGGAACACTTTCTATATGTCCACCAAGTCCATTTGTTCACAGGTGTGATTCAGTTCTGTCATGTCTTTGCTCATTTTCTGTCTTGTTGATCTGTCCCTTTGTGTCAGTGGTGTGTTGAGGTCTCTTGTTATAATTGTGTTATTGCTTATTTGTTTTTTTCATTTCTGTTAATATTTGTTTTGTATTGCTGGGTGCTCCTGAATTTGGTGCATATATATTTAAGATTGTTGTCTCTTCCTCTTGAAGTTTTCCCCTAACTAGTATGCAGTGACCTTCTTTGTCTCTTTTGATCATTGTTGGTTTGAAGTTTGCTTTGTATGCAAACAGAATAGCTACCCCTGCTTATTTTTTGGTTCCTGTTGCATGAAGTATTGTTTTTCATTCTTTGATTTTCAGTCTATGAGTTTCTTTTTGGGTTAGATGGGTTTCTTGTAGCCAGCATATGGTTGGATGTTGTTTCTTGATCCATTCTGCCAGTCTGTTACTTTTAACTGGTGAATTGAGGCCATTTACATTAATGGTTATAACTGATATATATTGGTTTATTTTTGACATGTTATCTTTCTGCTGTTGATTGTTTACCTTTCCCCTCTGTTTAACTGTCTGCCTTGCTTAGTGATTTTTTTCCTATGTCTATATAGAATATCTTTCAGTATTCTTTGCAAGGTTGGTTTGGTGGTTATGAAGTTCTTCAGCTGTTTTTTGTCATGGCAGTATCATTTCTCCATCATGTTTGAAGGGCAGTTTTGCAGGATACCTCAATCTGGGTTGGAAGTCATTTTCCTTTAGGATCTGAAATACTTCACTCCATGCTTTTCTTGACTTCATTGTTTGTGTTGAGAAGTCTGCTGTGACTCTGATAGGCTTTCCTTTATATGTGATCTGTCTCTTCTCTCTAACAGCTTTTAATATTCTGTTCTTATGTTAGATTTCTGGGATGTTGTTTATTATATGTCTAGGTGTAGGTTTATTTTGGTTATGGTTATTTGGAGTTCTATATGCTTCACTAATCTACATGTCAGTTTACATTCTCATATTTGGGAAATTTTCAGGTATTACTTCTGTAAATAGCCTCTTGATATCATTTGTGTTGTCTCCTTTTTCATTTATCCCTATCAATCTTATATTGTTTTTCTTTGCATCATATTGCAGCTGTTGAATTGTTATTTCCTGATTCCTTGTTATTTTTAAAAGATCTTTCCCTTCCTGTTTACTAGCTGCAGTCTTGTATTCAAGATCTGAAAGTATGTCTTTTTTATTTTTTTATTTTAAAGGGAATAAAACAAAACAGAACAAAGCAAATCAGGACAGAACAAGCAACACTGTACTTCAAAACAAGACAACAGGCTATCAACAGTGGGATACCATAATGTCTCTTGTTTTCTTCAAAATAGTTGACCATATTTTCACAAAAAATAATATGAAACATAACAAAATTGTATGAAACCAATCAAAAGAATGAAAGCATTACAAGACTTCAAAAACAGATAACAGGAAATGAACAGTGGTTACTATAATACCTCATTTTCTTCAAAAAAGTTGTCCATACCGTTACACATAATAAAATTAATTAAAAAACAACAGAATAGAACCAATCAAAAGAATAAAAGCATGATAGGACTTTGAAACAAGATGATAGGAAATCAGCAATGGCTACTATGTCTCATTTTCTTAAAATAGCTGTTCATACCATCACACATAGTAAAATCAAACAAAACAAAACAGAATAAAACCAATTAAACAAATGAAAGCATTATAAGGCTTCAAAACAAGATAGTAGGAAATAAACCATGATTACCATAATAAATCCCATTATGTTCAAAATAGCTGTCTCTACCATCAAAGTAAAATCTAACAAAACTACAGAACAAATCCAAACCTAACAAAATTGTGAAAACAATACAAGAGTTCAAGACAAGACAGTAAGAAATTAACAGTAGTTACCACCTTTCTCTCCCAGGTGTTTCCTCCTCTATCATATTTAGCTTTTTGGATCCCATTAACTACTTCTGTTTTTATGTTAGTATTTACTCTTTTTAAAAAATTTTTTTCATTATTTTGAAGGTAGTAAAACACAAAAGAACAAGATGGAACAAAGCCAATTGAGGCAGTGTAGTGAAATTGGTACAGAATTTCACAGCAGGTTACACAGATAACAGTAATATGTACTAGTATATCTTGTTATCGTCACAATAGTTGTTCTTTCAATCAGTTATAGCAAAATCAAAGGAAATACAGGACATTACAGAACTTATCAAAACAGAATATTGAATAGAGCAATATCATTAATCAAAGCAAAGCAAAACAGTGATAAAAATATTTGCCTTAAAAGAGATGGTAAAAGGAAATCACCTTATTTGCTACATTGCATATGATCAACCTTCTAAGAGATGCTCAGATCTCTGGCTTCCACTTGCTAACCGGGGTGGGGGGGGATGGGATGGGATGTTTGATTTTCAGCCCAAGTGCTGGTAAGCTCACAGCCACCCACCAGGAAGGCAAGTGCGTGGGTTGATTTCTTTCCCAGAGCTCCAAGTTCTAACACAGTGTGGCTCTCAGTAAACTCTGCTGGTTCTCACCCTGGGGCTGCCACAGCTTGCCAGTCTTCAGCCACCCACCAGGATGGCAAATGAGAGGATTGTATTCACTTTGACTGAGGTGTTCTTGCCAACTTTTGATGGAATTTTTGATTTCCTGTATATCCCTCTGAATCTGTTTTCATGCATTCTGTTTCTTTCTTATACTGTTCTTTCGGGGTTTCCATCTTTTTGCATTGTTCCTCTAGTTTTTAAACTATGTCTTCTTTAGATATCTTCAGCATGTTTTTCATTACATTTATCATTTCTTCTTTTACCTGGGATATTATTTCTGATCTGAGTTCTTTTATAACTTCGTGGAGTATTTCTTTACTTCAGTTGCTATCATTTCAGGAGTTTCAGGTATATGGCTTACATTTTCTTCTATGTTCATGTCTCCAAGGCTTGCTTGGAATGTGCTGTAGGTTTGATATTGCATTTTGCTCTTTTGTTTTGTCACTTTCCTATGTTCCCTTACGGAAGCCAAAGGTAAGGTCTCAGTTATTTCTTGGTTTGAGACAATCTATCCCTATTGCAGCTAGTTTCCCTAGTTGAATGGAGGTCCTTTAGACAGACCTTACCAGCTGGCTTCCAGCCACTTGAGGTTGCCATGTGAGGCCTTACTTATCTCTGAGTGATGCTCCGAGGCTTCCCTATCAGGTGGAAATTGCTGCATGCCCTTTCATCTCGTGAGGCAGAATGCGGGCAGCTTCGGGCCACTTGGGAGTTGCTGGGTGGGGTCCAGATAAGCCTGGAGGGACCCTTTGGTGCATTCTCTGGTGATGTGGGATGCTGGGTGGGGCCCTATCATTCTCAGAGTGACATGCCAAAGCTTCCCTGTGGGATGGAAATTGCTGCACACTCTTTCATGTGTTTCTGAGGTAGAATGCAGGTGGCTGCGGGACTCTTAGGGGTCACTGGGTGGGGCCCAAATAGACCTGGAGGGAACCTCCAGTGCTCCTGGTGATGTGGGATGCTCAGTGGGACCCTAACAGTCTCCAAGAAATGTGCCAAAGCTTCCCTATGTGCTGCAAATCACTGTGTGCCCTTTCAGCTCATGAGATGGAATGTAAGGCATTCACTATATTTTTAGATCATCTGTCATTGATGAAGCATTTACATAAATTCCTGTTAAGTAAAAAAAAAATTATGATGTGTCCTCACCTATCTTATTTACCAAATCTGGCACTGAGTGACTTCTGACTTCCCCAAAGTAAAAATCACTGTTAAATGTTTTGAATCAGCTCAGGACATTGAGGCAACTACATTAATTCAATTAAAGATGCTCATGGAAAAGAACACCCAAAACTACTTCAGAAGGTGGCAAGAGCAGTGGAATAAGCATGTTCAAAGTGCATGTGGGGGGATTTTTGAGGAACATTAATGTAAATATGTTGCTTACTCTAACACAAATTGTTTAGATTCACCAAATTTATTGATCATATCCCTTAAAGTATGGAAGGAGAAATTCAGGATAGGAAGGGAGAAGGAAAGCCTGAGGAGATGCATACCACTGGAAAGATCTCATACTCATCTGGTATGATGGAGATCATTCACTAGCCTCATCTCTGAAACTCGCCTGTCTCTCAGGGGTGAGGAGTTCATGGAAGATGGAAAGAGAATGGGAAAGGTGTAAAAATTTGGAGAGTATGACCATGAATTGACTTCAGGAGCATAAATATAAAGGCAGCATTGAATCTAAGGGGTAAGATGTTCCCTGGAGTTCTCAGCTACTGAGGTATAAACCTGGAGAAGGTGAGTGGTGAGTTCATTTGGAGTTGGGGCTTTTTGTCAGTCACACAGAAATTGTGTTTACCCAGTATGTTTTGCCCAAGCCAGTCTACTCTGGTGTCCTCAATCTGCTCTTCTGCTTCTGATTTTATCATTGCTTCTGGTTAAAAAATACGTTTTTGATAAATAAGTGTTTCATTGGAAATTCCCTCTTTCTCTCTTTCTCTCTTTCTGTCTCTCTCCCTACCTCCTTCTTTCTCTCTCTTTCTTTCTCTTGCTGTCAAATACATTTAACAAAAAAAAATACATTTAACAAGTTATGCATCTGAAACTCTGCTTCATCTGGGATGCTCTCTTTAGCTTCCATTGAAAAAATCTTTTCCTGTTCTTCTTGTTTGTGATGCCATTGTCTATCCTTCCCTCTTGGTCAACTCCTCCAGACCTCACATTTCAGGTACTATCTCTTGCAGAAACCCTTCCCTGGTTATACTGCCTGTTATAACTTCTCTTTTTTCATTCAACAGTCTCTGGGTAAAGTTTTCAGAGATTGTGTCCTGGATTTTTGAAAATGAATACAAGGGTATGTGTTTTATCCATTGTCGAGCTCTTGCTGTGGAGACTATGACAGTCAACAGTTGCCCGAAGAAGAGCACTTGATAAAAATAGTGCTCCGTGTTCCCCTTCACAACCCTCTTGTCTACTGTCAGGTTTCCCAGTAGTCTTCTGCGGCTCAGTTCCAGTGGGCATTTGGTCTCCCTTTGTTGTTCTAAAACTAGATACTGTGACAACAATGGCACCTGGCATTGCCAGCAAGCAGGATTATTTGACTTGGGTTCTAATAAAAATCTTTCTTTCAGATTACCAAGTTGTATAACATCTGATTTAAATAAGCAAGAATAATGTGTATTTACCACATACATTAATCACTACCAGGTTAAAGAGAAATGTGTTTATCTTGATCATTTTAAGGGAGTCTTTGACTAACTGAAGAGAAAAGGATAAAACTGAGAACTGGGCAAGAGCGAGTATGAAGAACATTCCTGGAGACCCTCCCACTACTCCAGGGCACCAAGGGCAGCACAGCAGGGCAGGAGGGAGCCAGGACTCACCAAGCTCTCACATCACACGTGGCCATGACCTGATCTTCAGGAGAGTTTTTCTAATTATAAACATGCTATTTATTGTCTTAGCAGTGTGTCATCTGATTTTTTTTCCACTTATATGAAGTTGAAGACATCATCATTGAAGACTTGTTAACACCTTAATGAAAAGACCTTTGGTTGTGAGTTGGTGGCTTTTTGCTTCTGTTTCCATGTATTCCTTGTATAAGACATCCCAAATTCATACTGGAAGTGAGGTTCTCATCCTACTACTACACAATATCCTTACCTCAGTTTAGGATAGAAGCCTAGTCTTACTTATGAAGTCAAGGCAGAGTGACAGGTCCAGAGTAGGTCTCTGATACTTTCATAATTATTTTTTTCACCAAAGTTAAATTATTTTCTATTGTATTACCAGAAACTGGGCATTCCTCCTTCCCCTTCCTCCAATTTTCACACACATAATTTTTTTCAGCATAACTTAAAAGAATCTAGAAGTCATCTGTCACATGGTAAGAATTCTTTCTCAGTGAATAACTCTGATTTACAATCCTTTGACTGCTGTTCAACATTGCTAAAGGGGTAAGTTTAAAATAAGCAATAGCATAAGCAACTAAATTTGTCCCATCCAAATACTCTTTTGCATCAAAATATAGATTAAGTCTTCCCTTTAAACAAACAAACAAGCACACCAATACAGATAAAATTCTTAAAGACTCTTTCATTTTTCTTACCTCAGATCAATCTAAATTTTAACTTATTTGTAGGCTGTGATGGCTCCTGAGCTTTGGAAACCTGAATTTCCAAAAGAGAGAAAGGATGTATGTGAAGCAAGTATTGAAGACCACCAAAACCTCATGTGACTGGGAGCCCCAACATACAAAGAATGGTGTCTATGTGTCCTTACAGGATGAGTGCTGGAAGGACCAGTGCTTTCTGGGGGTGACAGCAGGAAGGAATCATGTTGTGCTGGACAGGCGTTTCGAAAAGGAATGTTTACAGAGATTACAAGTACAGGGGAAACGTGATTTGGCAGGAAAGATTAGACATGATCTTCTGGGAAGGCTGCCAATTGGAGACAGACAGAAATGCAAAAGAGAACCTAGAAAATGTTTAGCCATTCTACCTGGTGCATATTGGTGACTCACTGTAAATTTAGTTTACATTTGCCTATTACTATTGAGATTGAATGTCTCTTCACATCTTTATTGGCTGTGTCAAAGTCAAACAAAAATATGGATATGAATCTCCAATAGAAAAACTTTTATTTGCAATCCAGGCACACATGCCCAAGCTAGGGATGTCTCTGGTATGTCCGGAGAGCAAGGGAAAGCTTGGGGATTTTACTAGGAGAGAGGAATCTATGCAGGTTGTTTTGAAAGAAAGTTCATTGGCCCTTTGGATGCTTGTGGGGGCTGGCCAGCTCTGACTGGCAACTGTTGGCAGTGACTGTGTAATCTTACAGTCATACTTGGAAATTCCATCATTAAGTAGAAACTATTTTTTTCCACCAAAGTGCAGGGGATCAAACTCAGAGCCTCACACCTGCTATATAAGTGCTTCACTGAGCTACATCCCCATCCTTAAAAATAGACTTACATACAGGGCAGGCTTTTTCACTGGATTGATTCTATGAGATGATTCCTGGAGCAGGAATGTATTGATTTGTGAGTTAAAATGAATGCCTCTTCCTCTTAAATTATTTATCTGAGGTATTTTGTCATAGCAAAGGAGTACTACCACAATTAACGTCCTATTTTTAGTCCTCATTCTTTCACCTTTTCTCTACTTTTATGTTTTAGGTATGCCCGTAATAAGGGTTATAAAATTGAGGTTTTTAAATCAAGAATGAATTAAGAGGGATTCATCCCAGGAATGCAGGGTTGGTTCAAAATATCAAATCAATAAACATAATACACCATATCAACAGAGCCAAAGGCAAGAACCTCATGATCATCTCAACAGATACAGAAAAAGCTTTCTACAAAATCCAACACTCATTCATGATAAAAAAAAAAAACCCTATGGAAAATTGGAATAGATATTGGTTGAACCAACAACCAACATCTTACTAAATGACAAAAACTGAAAACTTTAAACCTAAAATCAGGAACAAGATGTTATCACCACTTCTATTTAATATAGTTCCTAAAACGTTAGCCAGAGAAATCAGGAAAAAAAGAAAAATAAATGGAATAAGGATAGAAAAGAAAGAAGTTAAATTATCATTATTCGGAGATCACATGATATTCTACATAGAAGACCCCAAAACTCCACTGAAAGACTTCTAGATATAATAACCAAATTCAGTACTGTAGCTGGATACAAAGTCAGCACTCAAAGATCAATATCATTCCTGTATACCAACAACAAACTACTGAGATAGAAATAAGAAAAACCACACTCTTCACAATAGCATCCAATAAATAAATAAATACTTAGGAATCAACCTAATGAAGTACAAGAACTATACATTGAAAATTACATTACTCTGGAAAAAGAAATTGAAGAGGATTTAAGAAAATGAGAAGACATTCCTTTTTCATGGATAGGAAGAACAAACATTGTGAAAATGACCATTCTTCCTAAATTGTTATACTGATTTAATACAATTCCAATCAAAATAAAATTAGCGTACCTCTCAGATCTAGAGAAATAATTCCTGAAATTTATCTGGAACCAGAAGAAACCTAGAATAGCAAAGGCAATTCTGGAAAACAAAAGCAAAACAGGAAGCATCTCAATCCCTGATTTGAAATTATGCTACATGGGGCTGGGGATTTAGCTCAGCGGCATAAGTGCCTGCCTGACAAGTGTGAGGTCGTGAGTTCGATCCCTGGTACCAAAAAAAAAACAACAAAAGAAATTATGCTACAAAGTTACTGTGGTACTATTTCTATAAAAACAGCATGGTACTGGCAAAAAAAACCAAACAAACAAACAAACAAACAAAAAAAAAACAGACCTGAATATCAATGGACTAGATTAGAAGATACAATTGCAACTATAAACATACTCATCTTTGACAAAGGGGCCAAACAAGTTCACTGGAAGAAAGACAGTCTCTTTATTTTAAATTTTTTTTTATTTTAAAGAGAATAAAATAACAACAACAAAAACAGAACAAAGCAAATCAGAACAGAACAGAACAGTACAAGCAACATAGCACTTCACAACAAGACAATAGGACATCAACAGTGGCTACCATAATGGCCTTGTTTTCTTTGAAATAGTTGACTATACCTTCATACACAATAATAGCAAACATAACAAAATTGTATAAAACTATTCAAAAGAATGAAAGCATTACAGGACTTCAAAACTGGATAACAGGAAGTGAAAAATGGCTACTAGATCTCATTTTCCTCAAAACAGTTGTCCATACCATCACACATAATAAAATCAAATAAAACACAACAGGATAGAACCAATTTGAATTCTTTCCCCATAGTTGGAAATCTTTCTTTTGTGATTTCCATAAAGATTTTTTATTCCATCCATGCTGTCTTCTAATTTTTCTCTAACTTTAATTCACCTTAGGTTAGTCTTATTAGCATCATCTAGTAGTTGGTGGATGAATTGCCCTTAATTACTTCTTGTTCTGAAGATATTTCTGAACACAATGCTATATAATTTCATTTTGTCATCCTTTTTGGAGACCCTTTCCTCTCATTGGTCATTTCAGCTGTTCACATATTTAACAGAATTCTTTATCTCCAGGAATTCTATCTGGCATTTCTTTCATGAAGTTTATTCGTTTCATAAATTTTCCATTCATGCTTTGAACTGTTTTGGTCAGTTCTTCTACTCTTTTGTCTCTTACATAACCACATTGGTCAGTTTGGTTGTTGGTTTCATTTTTGATTATGTTTTCTTTGAGCTGGCTGAGTTTTTTTCTGCTTTACTCATTTAGTGCAGAGCAATGATTTGGCATTTGATTTTCTCTCCACTAGTGCCTACTGGATCAGCTTTGTGAGTTAGGAGTCTTTGGAGGCATTTTGTTGCTTTCTTTGTTCATGTTCCTCTGTGTGTGTGTGTGTGTGTGTGTGTGTGTGTACTGTTGTCCAATAGAGTGAAGAGAACTATCAGTATGAAGACCTCTTTCACTAGGTTCTGTTTTCCACTAGTGTTCTCTTGTCTTTATTTGTCAACAAATATTGTTTATTATTTCAACTTACTCAATTTAATTGGATTGGACTCTGTTATTGTGTTGTCAAGAGACTGTTACTAGTAGTAACAGTCTCAAGAGATTCAACCATACAATCATAAATGTGAAAATTTATTTTGACAGTTTTACCCTTTTATCAGTACCCTTTGCAGATTATATTATACTGCCATTTGTAGTTTGTCTGGAAAGTAGAGATGGGCGGAAGGAGAGAGGAAGGGGAATGAGAAAGAGATAGGACAATGAGAACAGAGAGGTGCAACTGAAATGTTAATACGTGGAAAATAGGAGGTTGTTCTCAGAATTACTTTTATAATTAAAGTGATAGTGTTGAGTGTGTTTGAGAAAGCATTTGTGCAGGCAAGAGGAGGAATACAGATTGGTAGAAGTGTATTTAGGGATTGAGAGAGGCTGTAAGATTATCTGAAGCTTTTGATATTTTTACAGTTTATTTTGTTTGGATCCTTTAAGCACAATTTTGTTAAGTAATACCTCAACATACCCTCGAGTGATACCGTTTAAGTATTTGTTCATTCTTATCTTCTAATGCACATTCATAGGATATATTTATACATATATAAATGTGTATTGTAGGTCTAGAGGAAGAGGGGGAAAGCCAGGAGGTAAGAAGATGAGGAAGAGATGAGAAAAGAAATAGAGAGAAAGGAAAGTGAAAAAATAAAAAGAGAAAGAGACCTAAAGGATAGATCAAGTCCAAGAGAAAAATCTTAAAGAATAATGTAAAATAAAATAATAAAACAATACCAATAAAGAAGCAAGACCCATAAGAAAAAAAGCACAGATAACCCATATCAAACAAACAAGGAAACAACAACAAAATAAAAATAACATTTGTGTAGTTATTATAGTATTAGCGCAGAACATTTACACATCTCCTTGTATACTGGACTCTCAGCCTGTGTGCAGCTAAGTGGTTTTCCCCTGTGTGCCAGCCAATTACTCACCGAATACAGTGAGGGCTGTCATTTCCTCTGACCAATGGTGCAGGCCTTTATGGTGATCTCCAGATCTCACTGCCTCGGTCAGTTTGAGGGGGAAAAAAATGTGTAGTTTACTCAACGCCCACTTCAGTTTTCTGCCATCTTCCACTAGGAATTTCACACTCTTGCTTCCTTTACTGCCTGGCAAATATAGCAGTCATTTCTGTCTTCCTTCCACAGGTTTCCCTTGCCTGGTACATGGCAAGAAGACTCCAGCTCAGGCGGCATTCTCTGTCTCTCTGCCTACCATTGCCCATCTCAGGGCCATGAACACTAGGGCAGCTCCTAGGTTTGGCAGAAAGCCCCCTCTGCCAATTTGGCGTGGCGAGCAGAACCTCACATGGTCTCAGGTCTCCCTGGTGTTTGAGGAAACAGTAGGAGGGCACCGACTCTACTCTGATCTGCTGAGCTGCCCTCTGTGCTCGGCTCCAGTCTCTGTCCCTAATCCCACAGATCTTCCCTTCTCCACTTATTCTTCCATGTATCTGTCACAGTCTCGTTTCCCTGCTGTGGACCCCACTCTGGGAGTCACTGGAAGTCATGGACAGCGACACGAATATACCACAAGCACAGCACTCCTGTGCATGGAGGATGTAGGCAACTCATTTTTTCCATGTTAGCAAAGGCTTCTCTCTCTCTCCACAGTCCTACTGTTCACAGGTATAATAGTGCTACTGTTTTAAGGTTCTGGAGCATGGCGTTTAATTTTGCCTCATCCTCTTGCTTTTGATTTCTCTGAATTTCCAACTTGCATCTATCTTATCATCAAGCCTGGTGGGGAGGTTGTAGAGGCTGTGAGTCTATTCCACTGGTCAGTGCATCACTGATGGAGCCGCTCTCTCCCTCAGTCTGATTCTCTTCCAAAATGGCCCCAGCTTTTAGTTTAAAACCTGTAACAGGAAGGTCAGAGAGATAGTTACAATTTAACTTTTTTCTTTAAAAAGGTATTTGGCTCATTTGTCAGGTTGGCTTTTTAAGATATCATGTAACATAGTGGCTTATATTTTTAAGCCAGATATCTTAGAAGCATTTTGTTTGCATGCTTACAATAGCTTAAATAGTAAGTTTTAATTTATGTTAGACTATTTTACTTGAGCTACTCAAAATAGTGTATTAGAAATGCATAAAAATAACATTGAGAGCAACACTGCATTAGTTTAAGAAGTAAAAGGTGAGTAATTTAAAATGTGTTTAACTTACAGGACTGCGATGTAGACCACAGGTCGGGTTCTGGAGCTCAGTCCCCCCAGCACACGGTGATTCAACAGGTGCAAAACAGAAGATTTCTGTGTAATTCCACTGCAGGTAATGGAAAGCATCCTTTGAGAAACACTGGTTTGGAGAGTTGATATTAGATTTAATCCCAGAAGTTCCAGATGTCTGCTGTGTATATTTCACAAGGACTTGAAACTTACCTGTAGTTGTTGGAATTCCACGTATGTTCAAGTCTTAATATGACTACAACTCCAAACAGCTAACATAGTGATTTAGCTACAGCTTGCCTGAAAATAGAAAATAAAAAAAAGGTTTGGGGATATGGCTTAGTGTGCAGGTCCTGGTTCAATAACTAGTACCACAAAATCAAATTAAATTTTAAAAATATCCTCTCGCCGGGGATTTAGCTCAGTGGTTTAAGCGCCTGCCTGGCAAGCGTGAGGTTGTGAGTACTGTTAGTCAGGAGCATCACTGCTCTCCAGTCTCCAACTTCTGTTGCTGAGTCTGTATATTATGTCAGATTGCACCTGAAGTATATATATCAAGTTGTCCTCCCAGGACCCTTCTGGTGCCCTGTAGTTAGTCACTCTCCTCACATATGCCACTGTAACTTCCTCAGCCTCAGTGCAAGCTAATTAGCACACTAGTGTACTCCTACAGCCAGCATTCTTACTATCAATATAGAGAACTGGGGATACTGAGTGCAGCTATTTTAATTTTATAAACTATGGTCACCTAAACATATAAGCGAATTCATTCAGAATCAAATTGATTGGAAAACAAATATCTGAATATTTTGCATGCTTAATACTCACTTGATTTTCTAAAGTTTTTATATTGTGAAATAACTGTAGATTCACATGTAGTTGTAAAAGTAGCTCAGGGTTCTCATCTTCTTTCATTCAGCTTTTCTCCGTGGTAACATCTGGTATAAATAAATGGAATTACAGTATCACAACTAGGAAAGGAAATTGACATTGATATAATCCACCAGTTATTCAGATGTCACTAGCTCTATATCCATTTGTGTGTATCTGTGCATCTCTGTGTATTTAGTGCTACCCAATTTAATCATATATGTAGATTTATATGTTCTCTAGAATATGCGTGAATGAGTAGATACAATAATTCCAACACATAGATCCTTTGCATACCCTGTGATAGCCACAGTCCCACACTCAACCTCTGCCAAGCACTAACCTGTTTTCCATCCTATAATTTTGTAATCTCCAGAATATTATATGTATGGAAACATAAATAAGGTCTGATAAAAATATGATGAATGTTTAAATTTTTATTAGAATAACAGACATATTGTTATTAATCTCCCTAAAATATTCCCCCTCAATTTCAACATGTATTCCATCATTCTTGCCACTTTTCTGAAGCAGTTATGGAAGTCCTCTTTTGTGAAAGTCTTTAGTTGTATTGTTGTAGCTGCCTAGATATCCTGAATTGATTCAAAACATGTACACTTCATAGGCCCTTTGACTTTGAGGAAGAGTCAGAAGTTGGACAGTGGGAGATCAGGTGAATAAGGCATCTGAGGATATACCGTAATATTTTTACAAGGCTGCTTTTCAGTTGGGTGGCATGCAGCAGTAAAATTCATTTTATTTTCTATTGTATCTCGTAAAGACACTCACGAAGGAGGACTTCTAGAACTGCTTCAGAAAGTGACAAGAAGTGGTGGGATAAATACATTTGAAGCAAGGTGAAATATTTGATAGAGACTAATAGCAAAGTGATTTTTACAGTAATAAACTTTTAAAAATTTAAACATTCACTGTATATTTAGAAAATCTTATTTCCATTGAGGACCTTCTGTTTCTTATATATGATTGTCTCGAATATTTCCCCCATCAAGATAAAACCACATCAGATGGTGTTATAATCTTTACTTTCCTTTTGCAGTTCCAAGCTTTGCTTTTTCTTTTACTAAGTAAACTTCCTTCAGTCATCTTTTGTTAATGGCTAGCATCATGTTGCCTTTTTTTGTCATATGTTTTCCCTTTATTCCTTGTATTATTCAACTTTCTCATTGCTGAGACATAATATCCAATACCCATTTTAGTGGAAGAGAGGTTTAACTTGCCCACAGTCTATGACAGGC
>PVJX010022285.1:0-30745 GCA_004027295.1 Dolichotis patagonum
ACAGTATAGCCACAAAAATAACAGTGCAGGTCAGTGAAGGTTTTAATCTAAATGGAGGGAAGTATGATGTTGCCTCCATTTTTATTATTTATTTGTGCAGTCTATAGATGGAATCCAGGACCTGGCACATGCAAGGCAAGGGCTCTATCTGAGCTACACTCCCAGTCTTATAATTGGTATTTTAATTAATTTCTCAAGATTTGGAAATCTCTGCTGAAAAGAAAAGGAGATTATAGGTAGAAAGGATAGAAAAAAATAGAGACAGAAAATGGGAATACGAGTTACACCATTCAAGTTTCAGAGTGTAGAATAAATTCTTAGCAACTGACATACATTCCAAGGTTAGACTGCATTTTAATAGTTATGACAGTACTTGAAAGAAAAAAGTTAAGGAGAATTACATATTACATTTTTTTGTAGATTTAAGAAATGAAAGTTCAGTGTTTTGGATTTCAAAAGCCTAAATTGTAAGCTATCTGATCAAAATTTATATTTCTGAAGATCACTTACAGTTGGATACAGTATATATTTCCTAACATTATAAAAGAGGTAGATACAGAGGTAGGAGAAAAATTCAAGAAGACACTGTGTTGCCTTATTCTCATCTGACTCAACAATATTTAACAAAAGCACATCATGTACCAAGCAGTAAAGTAGGAGTACAGGAATTCCCCAGGGAATCTCCACAAGCCGTGTGTATGTCTCTAATTTGTTTAAAGAAAATTTGGAAATCTCCATGAACATGCTGTTCAGTTGAATTCCTCAGCTCTCCATGTTTTAAAATACATAAGAATGCATGTCTGTTGCATAACAAACTAAAGTAAATGATCATTACATTCAGCTACAAGACCAATTTTATAGATTCGATGATGCAGGATATGGTTGGCATAATATATAAATTTGGTTATTCATTTATTTTTATTTTATATACATTATATAAAAGCCAAAGCCTATTTCTCCTTTGGAGGAAAAATTAGATTTGGCATCTAATATGAATAAATTTAATTGTCTACATATTAAAAATATGACAGAGATTAATTAGTGCCACGTATCTCTTTCCTAAATAAAGCTAGTAGGTAATTGTATTAGTTATCTACTGATACATAACACAGTATCTCCAGACTGAGCAGCCTAAAGTAATAGTAAGCGTGTTTTACGTCATACTTTCTGTGGGTCAAGTTTAGGAGTAGCCGAGCTGGTGTCAGGCTCCAGATGTCCCATGGGCTGTCATTAAGCAAAGGCTGGACAGGGGCTGCAAGATCTGCCTCTAGATGGTGCACTCACTGGCTGCTGGTAAGAGGCCTCATTTCTCCACCACGTGGACCACTTCTGTGAAACTGATTGAGTGCCCTCATGTCAAGGTAGATGACCTTCCCAGGGCGAGTGACCCAAGTAAGCAAACCAGAGGCTGCAGTGGCTTTTATGATTATCTTAGTCCATTTTCTGTTGCTACAACAAAATGTCCGAGGCTAGGATATTTATACAAAATAAAGGTTGATTTGGCACCTGATCCTGAAGAGTACTGAATCCAGGATTAGCTGGGTTTCTGGGGAGGGCCTTCTTGGTGTATCATAGCATGGTAGAAGGCATCCTGTGGAGAAAGAGCAGTGAGGTGCAACCTCACATTTCTCTTCTTCTTATAAAATCACTAATGACATCACTAGGCCTCCACCCTATGAGCTTTACCAGCTCCAATGACCTCTCATAAGCCCCTCCTCCAAATGCCAGCAACATATAAATTTGCGAATTAAGTTTCTAGCACATGAACTTCTGAAGGATACATTCAGCTCGCACCGTTAGAGCCGCAGAAGAAATAACTGCAATCTGTGCTGGCCTGTAAGGTAACTGCCAGCCACGTGGATCTGCTGAGCATGTGGAATGTGACTAATCCAAATTAAGATGTGCTATAAAAGTAAAACACACATCCGGGTTTTTAAGAGCTCGTATGAAAAAAAGAAATACAATATCTCTTATTAACTTAAGAAGTGATCACATGTTGAAATATGTAATCATATTCATATTTTTTGCTTGTTTTTTTTTTTTTTCTTTCTTAAAATTCAGTTCCCAGAAAACTTAAAAGTACACACTGGGCTCATGTTTGAGGCCCATTACATTTCTACTGGACAGGGCTGCTCTAGATTCTTCATAGTTACTGGGAGATGGGGGCCCGGGATTTAGCTCAGTGGCTTAAGTGCCTTCCTGGCAAGTGTGAGGTTGTGAGTTCAATCCCCGGTACCAAAAAAAAAAATAAACCAATAGCAATCACCATGAAAATTCTGAGCCAAAGCCCATCCCCAAGGAGTAGGGGGAGCTCCAGACTGCAAAGCTACCTTGTAATCCCGCCTCCGCCATCTCGCCTCAGAGCCCTCGTGCCCACATTATTCAGCTCCATGCTTGGCCAGTGTCCTCTTATTTTCCTATCAAAACACGATTGAGAGTCTAAAACTATTCACACTATATGTAAAATGTAATGGTAGCTTAAGTATTATATATAATTTCTATTTTTAAAATAAAAGACATTTAAAACTTGAAAACCTAAAGGTGAAAATCAGAGGGAGGGAAAAGAAGTTATTGTTGGTATCCCCACCCACTCGCCAGCATGTTCCCAGGTAGCAGTGGTTGGGAAGGGGGAGGGTCCTGAAGAGGCCTGGACAGAAACAGCCCAGTCAGGAGTAACTGCACCCCATCCTCATGCCCTAATTGTACACTCAGTTGCTAATAGTCAGGAAGCCCACAGCACTTTCCGAAAGTCTGCCACACTCTCAGCCGCCCTCAGAGAGGGGGGGAGTTCCTTGTTCTCCGGGCACTCTGAGTCAACCGCATGGTGCCGGTCCTGATGCACCAGGGTCTCTCTCCTTCAGGTCCCTATGACCTTGGTGGAATCTTCCCTAAAGTACTTTCCACAACTCTGTGTACTACGTGGATCACTGCTGAGAGTTGCAAAGAATGTTGCAAGCTAGTAACATGCAGAGAAAGAGATGCTTTAAAGGGTTTTTTTGTTTGTTTGTTTTTTATTTTAAAAGGGAGTAAAATCAAACACAACAAAACAGAACAGAATGGGACATAAGAAAGCATAAACTTCAAAGCTAGACAACCAGAGATCTTCATTATCTGTCATATTGTCTCTTGTTTTCTTCCAAATGGTTGTCCTCATCTTTGCATAAGGAGAGCTCATACTAAATAACATAGCCAATCTTTTCACAGGATGTGTAGTTCACTGGCTCCCACTTGTTAGGCAGGGGGGAGGGGGAAGGGGGACATGGGATGGGGGACAGGACGACAAGAGATGTCTGATTCTCAGCCCACACGCAGGCAGGATCACAGTCGTCCCCCAGAGACTGGAAGAGTTCCTTGTTCTCCCAGCACCCCAAGTCAACCGCACTGTGCAGGTCCCGATGCGCCAGGGTCTCTGTTCTTCAGGCAGCCGAAAGTCTGCCACACTCTCAGCCACCCCCCAGAGAGGGGAGGAACTCCTTGTTCTCCCCGGCACCCCAAGTCAACTGCATGGTGCAGGTCCCAAGGCGCCAGGGTCTCTCCCCTGAAGGCCCCCCAAAGTCCGCCATACTCACCTGCTATTTCTTTCTGATGAATTGACCACTCCATGTCCAAAGTTCTGAAATGGCCAACAGACCACAGAAAGAATTCTCTTTAGGCTCCTGTTTGAAACCAGCAGCTACAGCGATCTGCTGGTCTTGCTTCCGGGCCACTTTAAAGGTTTTTTGCTCTAAACATAGTAGACCTATTATTTTTCTCCAAAGTAATCCATGCTTACTCTCATGCAGAAAAGAACTGAGTTCCACATCTATTCCTATGCCCATGTTACCATCGCTGGGCCCCCACTCAGTGGTGAGAATAACTTATTCATGTGTTACATTTCTGTGAAAATGCTATTGGGCTCCATGATGAAAAAAGTGTCTACACACATTTCATGGCATGCACTATCCTTCTTGTACCTAGATGAAACTGCTCACCCATCATCAGAATGGCGTACGTATTGAGCTAGTTGTCTGATTTTCTCTACTGTCTCCCTTCTTTGTGATCGCACATGCATTTAGAGAAAACTCAGACTCTCAAGAAGTGTGGGGCATCATAACATCTGCCACAATCCAAAGTCCACACAAGGTTGGAATATTGGTTCCTGACCCGTGGTTAGATGCTAGGTGAGCTAATTAATATCTCTGAATCTCGTGTAGAAAATGAGCACAAAGCTGCAACCCTCACTTGGTGTGTGTCCTCAAAGTCCCTAAAATGCTATGTTTAAAGCAGAAGGGAACGATGTGATCAAGGGTCTTTGAAAATGCTAGTCTTTCTCAGCTTCCTTCCCTTCTGTTGAAGAGCATTGTGGGAGCTAAAGGCAGTGCTTCAGTTTTGCTTTTTCCTAGGACCACAGGGCCAAAACCCAAACAAACACAGGACAGTATTACTGGTGGGTGTAATCCAAGATCACAGGATCACTTCTAAAAATCTACAATGTAACGAAGATGGAACTCACTGATTCAGATTAACAAGACTGGGTAAACCAGCCTGGGACAAATAACAAATGTGTTAATTAGTGAAAAGGAATCAATAAAGGCATGGTGCAAGAGTTCTTGGTGTGGCCCTGTGATGAATGGCCTGTTCCTTGGCAAGTCCCAGCAGGATGGGTTTGGGGGTGGGTTGGAGGTGGGGGGAATCACCCTCCCAGCCTGATCTCTTGAGAAAGTCTCTGTGAGAGAATGCGATTTTAGAATTATTTGAGTATCAGTAGGATGGGGGGTTTTAAGCTAGGAGGTAAGAAGGTGTTACAGAGACAGGGTATGGCTTGAGGGTTCAAGGGAAAGACAAAAGAGAAGGAGAAGACACTGTGGCCCATACAGCTGTGTTCCAAATCAGTAGTAAGGGTTCAAATCATGGATGGTATCGGGAGGGAAACTTCTGAAAGGATGGCAAAGGGAGCCTTTCGCACATGCACAAGTATTTCCTCTAATGTGGGCATTGGTTCAGTGCAGGGGGCTTAGAGCATTTCCAAAGGGGACTGGTCACTGAGACTCCCAAGCCAAAGCAGGTAATTGCTATCTAGGAGAGATCTGGAATCTCTTGGTTTTCTATGGGCGGCTCTGGGGACAATATGGCGGATGCTTCTCCACTCTCATTAATGGCAGTTGCAGCTGAAGAGTAAAGACAAAGAAAAATCAGTGATTCTTATGACCATGACACAAAAGAACAGTTGGACCAGAGGGATGTGAAATGTAACCCCCGTGAGTTACTTCTGGAGAGGAGAAACTCTTCTCCAAATACTTCAGTTTACAAACATTTGGAAGGTTCCAATGTGTAAGACAGACTACATACCCACTGCCTAAAGATTTGCTGTTATATAGCTCTCAGGTCCCTGGAGCTTAAATTTCAGGAAACCAGCTCCCTCCCCTTGGAATTTTACGTCCTACTGCATTTGCCAACCTCTCTGCAGTGTTTCTTGACCTTCTGCTGGCCCTTCTGCTCTGACAGACCTGTGCCTTTCTCTAAATCAGCAACTTCCTCCCTGTGGGGGTGAGGGGTGGGACACCTCACAAGCTGAATGTGAGCTGCTGGGAAAGAGAGATGTTCCCCTCTCAGACAGGGAATTCCAGGGGAGGGTTGCTGAAGCAGATAGGAGCCATCAGATATGAATATCCAATTATTCTATCTATGTATCTGTCTATCTATCATCTATTTATGGTACTAGGGTTTGAAACGAGGGACTTTGCATTGAACTGTATCACCAAGGATTTAAATTCTCCGGGTCTTCCTGATCAACCAAGTTACCCAGACTGGTCTCAAACTTTTGAAGCTTCTGCCTCAACCTCCCAGAGTTCTGGGGTTAAAGGCATGTGCCACCACACCCAGATTGAGATTCTTACGTAGATGGTGTGGCTGCTATGGCAGACACTCCTGGGTGTTCGCCAAATTTTTAAATTAATTTTCAAACTGATCCATGAAACATAAAATTATAATTCATGTGGTACTGTGTGATACATGTATACACTGTATAATGTTTAAATCGGGGCAAACATATCTGGTTCCTAAAACTTTGATCATTTCTTCATGGTGGAAATATTCAAAACTCTTTTTTCTAGATTTTTAAATACATATATATTAATGTTATATATAGCCACCCTACTGCACAATAGCACAAGAACTGTTTGTTCCTCTCTAACTGTAACTTAGTACCCACTGATCAACCTTTCCTCAGCTCTCTCTGCTTCATTCTCCCTGGCCTCTGGTAACCACCATTTCATTCTCAACTTCAAGAAGATCAACTTTTTCAGTTTTCACACACACGTGAGATCATGTGGCACTTGTCTTCCTATGCCCAGCTGT
This sequence comes from Dolichotis patagonum, assembly GCA_004027295.1. Taxonomy (NCBI): domain Eukaryota; kingdom Metazoa; phylum Chordata; class Mammalia; order Rodentia; family Caviidae; genus Dolichotis; species Dolichotis patagonum. The sequence goes on from PVJX010022285.1 coordinate 6,337, forward strand.
TTCACTTGACATAATGATCTCCGGTTCCATCACGGTGTTTCCAATCACAAAAGTTCATTCTTTTTATGACTGAGTGGTATTTCATTGGGTATATGTACATTTTCTTTATACATTCATTTACTGATAGGTGTTAAGATCGATTCCACTCCTTGGTCATTATGAATAGCACTGCAATAACTTTGCCTTCTGGGAAACAGTGAGTTTCTCTTACACCCCATGCAGGGTGTGCCACTGAGTGGGAAGGAGGAGTGGGTACCAGTTCTAGGACAGGCCCTTGAAAGCAACCTTCACAGGATCCTCTGTGTTTTTTCTCTTCCATCTCTCGACTGTGGCCCAGATCCACTGGCCTATGAATCCCTATGGGACAGGAGAGCCCAGACTACAAGGAGCTTTAGTTCTGAGTGACTGCTTATAACGTGCTCTCTCCTAGCAACTCTGAGCTATAATGGGAGAAAATAAACTTTTATTGCATTGGGCTACTGAGATGCAGGGATTTATCTACCATAATACTTTATGCTACCAGTACACATGATGATCAGAGAGTGGCTTCTGTCTGGGTATGGATACGTCAGTGTGGGTGAGGTGGGTGCCCTATGAGAAGGCCAGGCCATGCAGATGGAGCTACGGGGCCAGAAATTCTGAAAGACAACAAACAGATGTTTCCCAAAATTGGGGGGTTGCATCAGACAAAACTCTAAGATAATATGTAAAGATCTATTCCATGCCAAGACAGTTCAGTATGGAAATAATATTCTTTTAAAGAAATGGTGCTGGGACAACTGGATGTTCACACGGGAAAGAAGGAAGCTGGGTTTGTTCCATACACTGCACACAAAGATTAACTCCAAATAGGTCACAGACCTAAATTCAAGAGTTAACACTACAGAACTCTTAGACTAACATAGGGGTAAGTCTGTGTGGACTTGGGTTAGGCAAAACCTTCTTATGTATGATATCAAAAGCACAAAAACAAATAAAAAGATAAATTGGATTTCATCAAAATTAAAAATATTCGTGCTTAACACTACAGAATGGCAATATACTGCAGTACAAGATTGGGTTGCAAGTGGGAGGCCCAATATTATTGGTCTGGCAAACATTTCTCAGAATACCTATCCTCAGAGATCATTAAGCTGGGTGTCCACAGTACTCCAAGGCCTGCAGAAACATAAGGAATTCTTTTTCTAAGAAACTTAGGATCCTTGGCAGGGATACGGTAGTAACTGTTTAATACCTATCTGGTGGTAAGGGGATAAAAGTTGTGGTGTGCAGCATTCGCCAATTGTCCTGGGGTAAACTCTCCCACCATGGCCAATTTCAAGCTACCAACATAAGGTTACTGAGCACAGTATTAGGGAAGATACAGGTAGTAGATTATCATCTACTGTATTTCTGCTATATAGATATAATAAATGTAAACAATCTTGAAAGTATGACACACAGTAAAATGTATAATAATTAGGAAGTTGTAAGTTCTGAGCATTTAATACCTTTATTTTTAATATGTTTACTTAATTGCATATAATTTTCAATAATGTATATACTTAAAAGCAATCTGCTGAATTTCTGAAAATTTAACTCTTAATGCTCATGAGCTGATATAAGTTGGCTCCAGGAACCACTAGTCCTCTATTTGGGACTGTAGCTGGTCAGAGGAAGAGAAAGGATAAATGGGCAACAGTTCTTTTTCCTCTTACCACCTTCTGCCTCCCCAACACAGAATCAGGCAATTCCTAGAAAGTTTCAAATCTATGGGGAATTTTTTTCTACCTAAAAAAAATCTCAGGTTCTTTGAGTCTCTCCACCATATTTATCTGCATCCCCTAATATTCTGCTCTATCCTAGTTCTATGTCCAAGGAAAAATAGCACAGGAACAGAAAGGTAGCAGACTGGGGTGGAAGCTGATATAATAACCTCGTCTACACTCTTCAGAAAGATTATATAACATCCTTCAGGTCATCATGAATGAATTTTGAAGTTATAAGCATTGTGGCTTGTATCTACCTTCACCCTGTGATCAAGTAGAATAGCAAAGAGTGATTATTTTCTTAAAGAAGGTCTATAGACACTTTCAAGCTTCTACCCCCTAATTTGTGGTAATATGTTTAGAACAGAATTCAGGCTTGTCTTGTTTAATCTCTGTTGTTTGGCAAAACCAATAGAACCTTTAAAGCTAGAGCATGGGTTGCTTGTAGGTCTGCTTCCAAGGCCAGTGTGAGGATAGCTGTCCTTCTCCCTTCTGCTGCTGGCAGGCTGGCACTCATCCTAGGTCTCCTGGGCAGGATTAAGCAGCCTTTCCTCTGTGTTACCACAAGTCTTTGTTTATTTTTACTACTCACACAATCTGCAAATATTGATTGAGAACCCAGTAGTGCTAGGTAACTCTGTGTACAGTAATGAAATGACCAAGCCAGTCTCTGTCCTCAGGGAGCTTAGGACTCTACCGGGGAAGTTGTCACCTTGTATTTAGGCTCCTCAAGTACCGTCCTATGTTGGCTACAGTGTGGTACCTACTGCACACCAAGAAAGGTTCCCATAACACTATGGATTCTCAAGACAGTTTGTTGAATGAATGAAACATGTTTATAGAGGCAGGCTCTTCCACAGGGCCAGGTCTCTGAAAGATCCAGTTTGCCCCAAAAGCATCAGAAACTCTTTAATCTCTCAGAATTGGGACACAAATGTGCCTACATCGAGCCTGGCCGGGACTGAGTAACTGACGCATCTTAAGCCATGTATCCTTAAGGATGACTGTGATATCCTGAAATTAGCTGCGCCTGCCTCCAGACCAAATTATCAGGCTTGACTCCACAGGCCCAAGTCAGTGAGTGAATACATGACCCAGTAATTTAAAAGCAGAGTACATTGCTGGGTCAAAGATACCCTGAAGATAAAGCAAAATGACTGTTCTGGAGCTATTTTAAGATTTCTGGAGATTTAAATTATGATTGCTTGTGAGGGGGTCTACTTTCTATCAGCCACTGCATAAGAATGCAAGACACATTTTTTTAAGTTGAGCGGAAATAAATGAGAACCAAGAACAGAGGAATTTTTCCAAACCCTTTCAGCCAAGTCCACAGGCTGTGTGCATCACTGTATATGTGAGACCTAAAATAACAACACTCCTGAAGAGGTGTGTGACACTCACTGTGTACACACATATTCATCCGTGTCTCATCGCCAGTGACTTGCAGGAGCACTGGGGCCTTTTGTTTTTTTACACATGAGCTATTGAAGAGGGAAAAATATTTCATTTCATAAGCTATACTGAATAGCAGTTTCCAGGCATGATTAGAATAAACTCCCTGGACTTTTTGTTAACCAGGTGTCTTCTCTTGTAACATTTAAGATGATCTCATTGATGTCTGATTTTATACAAATCAAGTGAGGCCTTTCTATTTTAGAAAGTATTCTACCCAATGTATCGAACGTCTTCTCTCATCTATGGAGAAATGTTCTGGAAAAGTCAAACGTTTCTGTCCTTTGTGAAATAGTGTTAAGTCTGTCAGGAAAAGCAATTAGAAAACCTAAGGATTCATCTACATGAATGCATTGCACGATTCGATGGACTGCTATGCAGGCTTCAGTAATGGTAATCACTTCAGTAATGGTAATAGGTAATTACCTATGGAAGCAACTGCATGCTTTGCAGCCACTTAAAGGATGGGGCTTTAGATTGCACAGCCTGGGTCCCTAGGACTGTAGAATGTGCTAGAAGGCATCTTATAAACCTCATGTTGTAGGTGCAAGGATTGTGATGCTAATATGAGGCCCTGCTGGAAGTCATCAGATTGTAATCTGTAAGTCATCAGATTGTGTCCACAGACCTGCTCTTCATCTTCCTCCAGCTCTTTGTGCTGGAGAAAGTCTTGTGTGGGTTACACACAATGTGCTCCCCCACCCCCAGATCACCTAGGAACCCGAACATCTTACCTTAACTCACAGGAGCAGAAACTTTGGAGAAATCTGGGTTTCATAGAGCCTCCCAGCAGGTACTCACTTGTACTGAAGCTAAGGAGCCACTGGGTGACACAGAACACATTGCAGTGGCTAATGAGGAACCCTAATAGAGACACAGGAGAGAAGAAGGCAATTCGAGGTGGTTTTCCCCACATTCCCTCCCTGCAGGGCTGTCTAGGACTGATTGAATCAGTGCACCAGTGCTCAAAGCACCTTTGTTTAAGGAGGTGCTGAGTCAAGAAGCTCGCTCCTTCTGGGCTAGGAACCTCACCCTCCCCTCCCCTGGAGGTCTAGGCATGGTAATAGTCACTGTTATTCCAGAACACTGCTCTTATTCTTATGTTTCCCTTATGACTCACATCTTTGTAGAAGGTCCCTTTATCCCACCTTCTCCTAACTATTGTACTGCAGGTGTATCTTCTAGATACACATCCAGGCAGAAAGTCACTTGCTTGCATGAGAAGCACAGCAGGGAACTAAGGGGTTTTCTCAAATGGGATAAGGATCTGTCGGGTTCTCCCAAAGTATCAGTGAGCCCAGGGATACTCCCACACACCATACATACTATATAGCATAAAATTTCCTGAAACCAAATATGACTATGATGTTTATTATATAACTTTCAAGAAAAAGCTACTTCTCATAGATGGCCTATCTTGAATTTCTTCCTTTTCCCCTTCCTTCTCATCGGCATAGACCAGGGATGCTGAACATTATAGAGACCAACTGCCCAAACTGCAAGCCAGAGCCCACTTATTCATCACACAGTGCCGGCACTGCAATCAAACCCGAATGCTGAGGTTTTCGTTTAGACAAAACAATTCATACATTAGCACCCTTTGTCTGAAAAGAACAAGATGGTAACAGCTTTTAATGACACAAACAGCTTTTTACTGAAAGGTAAAAGCTAGTGTCTGGCATGCTTTGGCACAATTAGTGTGATCCTGGCCATTGTGTGCGTGCAGATAATTTATCAAACCTTGGCGGTGACTGGGGTTGCATGGTGACAGAGAGGCTCTTCATGCCCGTGGTGACACTTACCATAGGTTCAGCATCACTGGCACAGACCATTGGGTAAAAGATTTGACTTGGTAGATCAGGGTGGCCTGGAACTCATGGACTTCTTGACTCAACCTTTCAAGTGCTGAGATTACAGTCATGTACCACCACACCTGGCCTTCTTTTTCTTTCTGTTTTTTCAAACTTGAAGAAGGTTTTTTTTTATTAGAATACGTTTATAGTACATAATGATTACATTTATCATAGGGAATTGGTGCAAGTACATAACTTTATATTACTGTAAAGTTAAAATGACTGTACATTAATTCTTTATGTGTCCTCTTCTCCTACCCTCCATCCTCTTCTCTCCATCTCTTAATACCTGGCTTTCTTTTCTCTTAAATCAACCAGGTGTGGTTTTTTTTCATTATTGTGTTAAAATACACATAATCTAAGATTTTCTTTTCTTACCGCTTTTCCTCCCTTCCTCCCTCCCTCTCCTTTCCTCCTTCCTCCTTTCCTTCCTTCCTTTGCTAGGGATCTAACGTAAGTCCTCGCAGGTAGTAGACAAGTAGTCCACACTCCACCACCACCTTAACTATTTTCAACTAGAATCAAGTACTTTCATATTTCTGTGCTGTCACCAACATCATCCGTCCACTGAACTCCTTTTATCCCACTAACCGACAACTCATTACTCCTGCCCCCAACCCATGGCAACTACCATTCTACCTTCTGCCTCTATGAATTTGATTACTCTGTGTGCCTCATCTGAGTGGGCTCATGCCATCTTTGCCTTTTTGTGGTTGGCTTCTTTTATTTAGTATAATATCCTTAAAGTTCATCAATATTGTCGCAGGTGTCCGAATTTCTTTCCTTTAATGGATAATAATATTCTTCATTTTGTTTATCAATTCATCTATCAGTGGACATTGGGTTGCTTCCACTAAGAAATTACTGTGAATAATCCTACCATGAATGTGAATATGCAGATATCTCTTTCAGATTTTGCTTTTAATTGTTTTTGGATATCCACCCAAAAGTGGACTTTTTGATCATGTGATGACTCTATCTTCAATTTGTTGAGGAGCCACTATCCAATTTTCCATAATGATGCCCCTACTTAACACTGTCACCAACACTGCACAAGACTTCTATTCTGTGCACATCCTTACCAATCCTTGGTAATTTTTTTGTATTAGCCAACCTAATAGGTGTAAAACAATACCTCATTGTGATTGCATTTTCTGTAATGCTATTTTCTTTATCTAGAATGCCCTCCTTACATGCCTATTAAATGTTTGCTGTCAAAATTAATCTCCCTGTTACTATATTAAAACTTTGTACTTTTCTTTTAGTATAAAACATAGTAATATCTCAGTTCACAAACACTTCTGTTCACAAGCAATTTGATTCACAGACAGAAGCATTTGGCAAAATTTTGCTCCTGTTCACAAACTGCATCGAGTGACAAACACAACCATGGTCACCTTCCCCAGAATCCTGGAACTAATTAAGTTTGTAAACCAACGTACCACTGTTCTTTTTATTGCCCTTCCCTGTACGCTCTTGATTTTAAAAATCAGCCAGTCTTCTCGATTTAGGTACAAGTTCCTTAAGAATAAACGTCTTGAACTGTTCATCTTTATAAGTCCCAGTGTGTTTCACCCAAGTCATTGAATGGCATAGTCTCCAAAATCCTAACAGACCTAAAATACTAGAGGTTGTCTAGTTAGTGGCAGAAGAAAAACTAGACCCAGGCTTTCTAACTCTCCGTTCAATATTCTTTCTGCTACTAAGGTGCAATAGAAAAATATTAAAAAGGAGAGATGTACCAGGCATGGAAGCACATGCCTATAATCCTAGTACTTGGGAGGCTGAGGCAAGAGGAATGCCACAAGTTCAAGGTCAGCCTGTGTTACATAGTGAGTTCAAGGCCAGCCTGAACTACATCGTGAGACCTTGTCCCCGAAGATAAATAAATAAAAAACAAAACAAAATAAGAGACAGAAACAAAAAGAAAGAGAGACAGAGACAGAAACAGAGACACAGAAACAAAAAGAAACAGAGACAGAAACAGAGAGAGTGTATTGTGTTTGGAAACGAGGTGTGTCTTCGAGACATCAACTACTGCCTGTCGATTTCTTGTTTAACTAGCGCACATACTATCCCCAATATTGTGCTTCAAATCCACAACATTCACACAGTGATCCATGAAGCCCAGAGTGACTGGATTTCTGGCAATCAGCTCTACTTTAATGGTGTCACATCCTGAAGTTAACTGTGCTACCTCCAGACCGAATCTAGGCAGATGTCATACTTTTCTTTCCCTTTCATGGTTTGTCATGGCGGGTGTTACTTTAGTCCTGGTATATTTTAATGGGTTCTGTCTCTGGGAGGGCTTGAGGTTTGTGCATCCCTTCCTGATAAAGGTATCAGCATCCTCATAGCAAATCCAGAAGATACGTTAAGGGGAAGAAAGGGTATTTAGTCTGGTGTTAAAGTCTTTTGCAGTGCTGTAAGGGTCTGGCCAAGCATCTTCACTAATCCACTCATTTTCCTTCAGTCTGGGGGTGGATTCATTCATTCATGGTTTTGCCTTTATGTCAACTCTTCACAGCTTTAGCCACAGGAATCTCCTAGAGATTATGATTCAAGCCCCTGGTCAAGCAGCCAACATCCTGCTGACAAGACCAGCAGAAGCTCCAAAGACTGCTCAGATCTTCAAGAAAGCAGTTCTTATCACTTTAGGAAAGAGGCCTCCCTTTGGGTACTAAAGCCCCAAGTGGGATGTGGTGAGATCACAGGATAAAGGCTACTTCCTGCCTTCTTCAGTGTCTTTGATTTCTTCTTTAGAGAATCTCCAGAGGGAAGTAGATAGAGATGCAAAAGGCTCATGTTGTTCCTTTTAAAGGAATTCTCAGGGAACTTTTAGCAGTTATCAAGAGTTGAGTTAGTCACCTTTGCAAATTCCATATACCTTCTGAATAGGGTTTTGATCTTGTCAGATGCCACACAGAGCAATCTAACTTCTGTTCTGTGTTTCCTTCCTAGTTGACACTGTGGGACTTGGGTGCTAAGGCTATGTGTCATCGGCCAAAACATCCCCTTTGTGTCCCTGCATTCTCAACGCATGAATCAATCGCTGTCGGTTTCCAAGGCACAGCCTGATCCCTTAGGCGGGTGTTGCTGTCCCCCAGTGACTCTGAGCCCTGTCAGTACTCACCCCAGTGGGAGCACCAACCATCTTGCTTCCTTGGTGTCCTGGAGAGAGAACAGGACAGGGTTTTTCCAGGACCGTGCTGCCATTTTCCACGAACAGTTCTGGGTGTTTCCTTGTTAGATAAAACTTCCTTTTGTTACCAAACTCCCTCCTGTGACATGCACTTTCTTCAGTTAGCATTAAGGTTCACAGTGAGGGATTTCTTGGCAAAGACTTCCCTCTTACAGTAGCTGTTTCTTACACACATCTCTATAGACTTTAACCCAATTCAGAGAAAAATATGGGGTGGTTGCTGTTATTTTATTTGAAAATACACTGAATTGGGGCCAGAACTTAACTCTGAGCTTTCATCTCTGTACGTTCATTTACCTCCATGCCTAACCCCAATAATAACATCATCCCACTACCATGGGCCAGGAGGGGAGGCTTAGTGAGACCTTTACTACATACACACACACATACATACATACATGACTCAAGGTGTAGCTCAGTGATAGGACGTGCCTGTGGGGAAAAAGACATAAAGGGGTTAAGATTAGCTTGAGTGCCCAAGTGAACTATTTGAAATCCTGCTACTTTGACTCACTGCTTGTCTCTGAAATTAGTTGTGTGACTTCTTAGAAGATTCTCGGCCCCTTCGAGATGTAAATGGAGGTACCATCTCTTAACGTCCCTAACAATCAGGAGAGGCTGATCCACATAAAATATGCAGTGAAGTATCAGGCGCAGTCTCTGAACTTGAGTTGACCGACTGAATTAAAGGAAGACGCAACCTCCCTGCTGCAGCCCCCCCCCAGCTTCTTCCATGCATCCTAAGTAGTCCAGCACCTTATGTCCCCCAAGAGCTTCTTGATTCTTTTCAGTTAAATAAATGCTCCCTTTCCAGCATGTCTTTCCTGACTGTGCATCTGAGATTGCCTTCCCACTCACGTTCTTCTCTCTCTGTCTTCCCATTCATTTCTCTTATTAACATGAAACACACAGAGATGGATCTAAGTTAATTGTTTACTTCTCTCCACTACAATGCAAGCTCCTAGAGGCAGGGATTTGGTCAATTTTGTTTACTACTGTATCCCCAGGACCTAGCACAGTGCCTAAGACATCATGGGTGCTTAATGCATATTTCTTAAATTAACGAATAATAAAGTTTGCAATTATAGTCCAATGAGCTAAGAATAAGCATCAGAGACACAGTGTTATAGGGGCTTATGCAAAGGGTGCTTAACACAGACGTGGCAACCAAAGACAGGAAAGGGAGGAAGACAAGGTCTTTGGCTTGGTTAGAAGATATTATAAGGGGACAGACAGGCGGCTGGAGGGACCAGATCATGCAGGGCTGGTGGGACTGGCTTTCTACTCTTGGTATCTTCCCCTCTGGGCTCATGTTCTCTTGTAGGTGTGTAACAATCACACAGTGACCCAAAGTGCTAAGCACAGGGAGATTGGAAGCCACAGGGAGAGGCTGGCAATAGAGAGAAACAGGAGACTATTAGTACAAATTGAGCTTATCTGAAAATCCAACACCCAAAATGCTGCCAAATGTAAAACTTTATGAGCTCCAATGTGTCACAGTTTGATGGTTGTGAAACCCATATTTTCAAGCAAAAACGAACAAAAATTTTTTAAAGCTATGTAAAATGTTGTATCTTTAGGCTCTGTTCATGAGGTATATATGATATATATGTGAATTCCATGTTTATACTTGGAAATATTCCCAGGCTATCTCATTATGTATATGTGAACACTCCAAAATCCAAAAATTAAAAGAAAAATCTGAAATATTTCTGGTCCTAAGCACTTCAGGTAAGGGACAGTAATTCCATTTATTCATTTATTGATTTGATCTTTACTTTTCTTTCATTTGCTCTTTAGTTCAGCACATATGCATTAAATTCTTCCTATGCCTGCACTGTGTAGTGAGTACAGGGATTAACCCGGCTGTCTGATCTGTACTCATACTCACAGAGCTCATGGTCTAGAGGGATAAAAGGAGAGAAAAACTCCGGAAAAACAGACAAACATATAAAACATCTGCAAGAAAAATTATGTGAAAGAAAGAAATGAGAGGCAAGCCCAATGGGCCTTGTAGCAAAATGGCATGAGTCCTTCAGAAAGCAGATGAATGTTGCAAGGTGGCAGTGAATAAGGACGGCTGCCATCCTTCATTCTTCATGCTGCTGTCGATTACATGGAGATGTCTGTGTGAAAACCTGACCAGAGACCGTCACTGATGTGTTCTTTGGGGCACAAGCATTATATTCTAAATCCTTCCCACACCAGACAGACACATGTAGTAAAATAATTTATCAAGACAAAAGTAAAGATAAGGACGAGAGTTTATTCAGGCCAGAGGACACTGTCAGTAGAGAAAGCAGGCAGTTTTCATGAGAGGAACTGCACAGATAGGGTGACAGATTAGGGTTGGCTAAGGGCGTGAGGATGTGGGGACAAGGGTCTATGTAAGGAAAGAATGCCTTTTTCCAGATCACTGAACACCTTGTAGGCCTTTTAGAAACACCTGTATTTTGTGTAAGGTTACACGTTTAAAGTTGTAATTTGACAAGACCACTTCCTTCAGCCTCACAGAAGGCCATTTAGCTTTACATAGGGACCCTAATACGCATTAACTTGTAGAGAAGATGAGTTGGGGCTCATTGGGAAGAATGAGTGGATCTTGCATCAAAGATTTGCTTTTATCAAGTGTAGTTTTGGGTCATTGTTCTTATGACTGATCGGGGTGTGATGGGCAGGACGGCTTCCACAGAGAAGCTCTGCTGCCAGGCGTCTTAACCCTTTTGTTCATCACCACAAACTTCTTGCCTTCTACTGATGGACCATTTCTCCTTTTGTGTCAAGCCCTTGTCCTGGCAGCCCTGGCTTGCCTGAAGGGGCCCAACCTACTTTCCAATGGCACCTTCCTGTCCTTTTTGCTTTTTATTCCTGAGGATAGTAGGTATAAATGTACCATTTTCCCAGGTTGTGCAATGCAGGGCAGAGGCTGTGATCTCTTGGAATTAACCAAAGGCACCGGCTGGCATTGTCTGTTTCGGGGCCCCATGTCAATGAGCCTCTCATGGCATTGCAATAGCTAAATTCCCTCCAAAACTGGGTCTGCGTCCCATACTGATGCAGGCATCTCCTTGGCCCTTGAAGAACCTCTTCAATCTGCCTTCCTTCCCTGCAATCCTTGTGTAAGAACCGTGACTTCCCTCAGATCCTGCCAACAGTGTCCTTCCCACCACGCGTTCCCTCAAATGCACCTGGCTGTGGCTGGCACAGAGCAAATTGCTGCTTATCCTGGGTTCCCTCACATGCCCCGTGGGCTGATGTGTCAGACAGCTTCCAGAGGCCAAGAATTGTTTATTTGAACAATTATTACTACAGGTAGATACGTAAGTAAGGCAGATGCGAAAATACAGCTCTTGTTCCAGAGAAGTGACAGTGCAGGGTAGTTCTTAGCATTAAAGAATGGATTGCTTTAAACTATGAACAGATCATGTTTAACTGTTTTTTTTTTCTTTTTGAAGAAGCTGCGTGTGAACACGGCAGGAAAGGGCATGGATAAACCCTGTCCCTGGCCACTGTGTCCCCTCTGCAAGCAGCCTCTGTAGCTTGCTGCTTGTTCATTTTCCCAGAGGTTCTGGAAAGGGCTGTAAGTGTGACTCACACTACGGAGGGCTGGTTACTCTAAGCCACCTTCACAGGTACGTGAATGCCATCTTTCCCTCACTCGTGATCTCAGTTGATCCCCGTTCTCACTGAAACAGCCCCCTGAATTATCAAATCTAAACGAAAATAACAAGGGATACAAATTTACTTAGCCAGGAAGCAGCAAGTTCCTCTGGCTGATGAGATCTGAGCCTGAAGCCAAATTCACTATAACACAACGTATTTCCTAATTAAAAAGGATATGAAATTAATTTAAAGTCTACAGAACAACCGGAACACAACAATGCTAGGACAGTAGCCGAACTTCATATGTAAAAATATAAACACATCACTATATAAATATATGCATAAATTTAGGTAGTAAAGATTATGGTTTGTTTTCTTTAAATTTTCCTAAAAACTTTTTATAGTGATAGGTACTTTTATACTGAAATATATACACTGTACTTTATAATTAATCATACTCATCATGTGATTTATTTTTATTTATCTGCCCTCACTCTACATATACTTTAAACACTAATTGCACTACATCGAAAAGGAACAGGTAACAAACTCTTATTGATTCAAACACATTCAACCAATGAAATACATTCCATTTTTGTTATTATTTCTCAAAAGCCTGGAGAGTCTCATACACAGTGGTGACTTTCCAGCTTGTCAGAATGTTATGATTGGGAGCTTTAGCCAAGGATTGATGTGACAATGCAGGATTAAAAAAAAAACTGCACAATACTCATTAAAATGTATAACTAATACATATGAATTAAAAAGAAAATTAAAAAGTATACATGTATGGAAACATTAGACTACTGGATAAATATGTATAAATATTATGTGTCAATTAAAAATGAAATAAAACTTAAAACTTCCCAAAAGTAACTACCCTGCAATGTGGCTAGGTTTGGTGTTTTGGCTTTTTTAAAAATAAGCTTCCAAAATCATTTAAATGTACATGCATGGTTGAAAACTACTGATTTTTAAAAATACAGGAATGGACCCCATTGAGAATTTATCTGAACACAGCGCCTATAATTACAATCCACCTTCAGATCAACAGAAAAATTTAACATTTTTATAGTTCAAAAATGAAAAGTACACTTGAATTTAAATAACTTATTAGACATTATAACGCCATTCACTACTTAGTGCGTGCTGGGCATTTTACATCTGTCACTTCTAATCTTCCAGAACCTTGCAGGTAAATAGAATGGGACCTACTTCCAAGTCATTAGTAATTTGCCCAAAGACACAGCCAAGGATGGAGCTGAATAGGGCTGGGATGCCTAGAGCTACACTTAGCACCTCTCTTTCAGTGAAAAATAAAGATGTAACCGTCAGTGCAGAACAATCCGCAGAGTACAATCCGATCTACCTTTTGTTTCAACAAACAGTCCTCAGTGCGCATGCTTGGCCAGAGTCTGCATGGATACCCTCAGACTGCCCACCCCTTTTGGAGGAGGTGAGACTACTGTATACCAGTTTTTCACAACGAACAGAAGCTGTTTTTGCAACTTAGAACTTGCCAAAGTCGATACAGATGTAACCACTGCCAATAAGATGTCAAGGGCAAAGCTTCTGGAGTCCAGTTGAGGAAGCAGCCCTCCTGTGCTCCGCGGGCAGGGACATCCCTGACCCTGGACCCCTTTTCTCTTAGGCAGGGATAAGCGAGGCCACCTCCCAGGTTGTGTGAGAATCAGGTATCCTCACGGGATTACCTATTACCTATCAGGTATCCTCACGGGATTACCTATTACCTATCAGCAGCGTAACAACAATAATCTATATAGTCCTTTTCATTCAAGTAGTTTTCACATTTAGTTTTTAGTTAAGCCCAGTAACCAGTCTACAGTAACTCCAGTTCTCCTGGGTGAGGAACCAAAGTCCAAATCACACGATATCCAAACACGGTTAGAGGGTTCCTAACCCCACATCTCTGCCCCGTTTGCCAGCACAGCTGATTCTGAGCACTTATGAGGTTCTTGGTTTCCCACGAAGTCACATCGGAGACAGATTAGGTCATTTTGAAGAATTGTTTTTCCTTTCAACCATGAGGGCATTTTAAAAAATCAAAATTAGCCAAAACGAAAACAGCAACCATGTGTGTGCAGAGAAGTCCGGGGAGAAAGCACAGGGCACCCCGCGGGGCCTCCCGCAGCTCCTGCAGTGCGGGCCTTACCCAGCCTCCTTTCCAAAGTCCCACTCCTCCAGCCCTCCTGTCCCCAGCACTGACGGCAGGAGCCACAGCACATCTTGTGATTCTAAATGTTAGGGCAGACCTCAGTCAAGCCAGAGACAGGCTTCGGTTTCTAGCAGGTCAGTATGGAGGCTGCCTGGGCCTCAGGGGTACTTATGAGGGAAACCACTGCCAACTCCAGGAGGCGTTTTAAGTTAGCAGGAGCCTCTGTGAGCCAGCCATAATTACGTGGAGAAAGTGCCCTTTTTTTTTTTTTTTTTTTTTTTTTTGGTACCAGGGATCGAACTCACGACCTCGCATTTGCCAGGCAGACGCTTAGGCCACTGAGCTAAATCCCCAGCCCAGAAAGTGCCTTTTTAAAACACTTCTTTAAATGCAGTCAAATTCTCAAGTAAAAAGGAAAAAAAAAATCCAATATTTAACGGTGACTTCTGACATATTCTGAGGAACGCCCGCTTCCCAGAGGAAGTCGACTGCAGTAGAGAGGAAGGAGAGATTCAGCTTCCTCGGGCAGGAAGCAGGGAGATCCTTGCTGTCCCCACAGCTCCTCCACTTGAACACGTAGCTGTGGAAATCCGGGTTCAGGTCGAGTTAATTAGCAGAGTCTACGTAGGAGAAAGTTCCCAAGCAGGATGCAGAGGTGGAAGGGGCAGCTGGACACCGCGCACGTAGGGGCCCAACTGTCCTGCTGGGCCGCTGACGACAAATGGCAGGCAGGGTCCAGATTAAAAAGAGGTGCTGGCACTGAAGAGAGACAAACAGACACGTTCGTGCAGACACACGTGCCTGTGGCCGCACACACACACACAGAGATGGGAACACAAAACAAACGATCCTGCCAGCCCTATAGACCAGCTACGCTAGTCCCAAGAAACACAATGAAAAAGAGCCACGTCCTAGTAGGAGCCAGATTACATAGGGCTGAAATATTAGCAACCCATTTAGCTACTGTTAAGTCATTGGGAACATGCATAAAATTGGGGGGGGGCGGACTGTTTTCTTTCAACAGGGTGGTCCTAGTGGTAAAACAGGGGGGAATGTGTGTAAAGGAAGTTGAAGCTTTTGCAAGCATACAGGCTGTTTATCGGAGAATCTGCAAATACGTGAGAACAGGAGTGTTCTTCAGAGAAAGAGGTCAGGGCCTAAGAGCAGGTTCCTGGAATTAAGAAGAATGAAGCAAGAATTTGAATGAGGGAAAATGGGGTGAGAAGAGGGAAGAGACTGAGTAACTTGCATTCGGGGAGTGACTCGCATGGACCAGTCAGTGTCAACTCTTTATCTGCGTCCTCTCTTCTCTCCTTTAACTGCAGGTAGCTCCTTGGGTCTTCTGAGGCTCAGAAAGACTGAGTAATAGGATCAGCTTGCAAAGCCATTAGAGGGAGAAGAGATGAAATTTCCACTCTACTGTGTCCGATGCCAAAGCCCCTTACTCCATCCCCACCGTGACGATGCCACCCCAGTCAGGGAGGACCGGGGAGGACCCTGAGAAGACAGCCCGACAAAGTGGAAAGCAACACGACAGGATCCAGTCAGCCTGTGACTGACCCTGTCAAGGGCTCTGACATCTTAAGAGGGACTGGCTTGTGCCAGGCCATGCGTGTTCTACGTGACATAGTGGCTGAGTAGGATATTTTCATATTTTGGCGTATTGTCTTTCTGGGTGTGGTGCACTATTGTTACACATGCCCCACACACAGTCAACATTGTATGAGGGTTGCTGCTTACCTGGAAACTCTGGGCACCGGGATTTGAACTGCACTAGTCAGAAGGGGTCCACCCTGTGCAGGTATCTTGCTATAATAATAGCTGGAACCTGTCCTTAACACCAAACTTTCTGAAGATAACAAAGGGAGCATTGAGAGGGTTTGAACCCATGCTATGAAATAAGACCAATCCAGTTACTTCTAGTTAACTATGGTTTTAGGCAACAAACCGTACATGATACAGAAAGGCATTTTGACCTAAACTGCCAGTTCCTTCTTACTACGGATAAGAAAAATTCCTAGCCAAGGAAGTGGTTAAGAAAATGTTCTCTGCTCTGTCTAAACTGAATTCCTCTATATCCTGGGTCTCTAAGTTCCAGTGATTCTCCTAGTATATTCTGCTTTGATCTTGTCATACATTTCCAGTAAGGGCTCTGTCTCTACTTTAGGCCCTGTTCCAGTTTCACTTTAAGCACCAAATATTTAGCAATCATATTCCTAAGGAATGTTCCTTTTTTTCACAGACTCACCCAAATCCCTGTTGCTGTAACATCAGCAGCAAAAGGCTTCTCTATGTTTTTGAGGCCTTATAAGTCAGAGCATCCAGGGTTCTAGCCAGTTGTAAATTACTTCTTCCTGGTTTACGCGGTCAAAAGAAACTATATTCAGCTTCTTTTGATAAGAAGAGCTACTTCTTTATTTGGGACCCTACTCCCACCTAAAGTAGGAATGCTGAGTGTATTTCCAGCATATCCCTATCACAAATTCTTTGGATGTAGCAGCTTAGAGGTGTTACTCTGAACCATTTCATTCTCGGTGTTATGTAAGCTATACTCAGCTATGCTGCTAAAGGGCCAGATAAGTCCAGGTCAGTAATGGTGGACCTTTAAGAGCTTTTGATGATAAAAAACAGCCCACTGCACCATCACTGGTCTAGGTCCTTAAAAATTCAAGTCATTCAAATGTGGTGGGATGAGAATGAAATTTAGTGGATTTATTTTAAACAGCATATGAATACCTTCAATGTGCTCTGTGGTGTGTTAGGAATGTCACACATATGTGTGCTTTCATGTAATCCTCAGATTATCTCTACGAGCATGTATCCTTTTTCCATTCTACAAATGAGGAGACTGAGACCATAAGAATTACTTGACATGTGCAAGGCCAAGGCCACATAGTCACCAGGACCAGATCTTAGCTTTCTTAAAAAAGAAAAAAACTTTCAGGAAAAAACACATAACACAGCTGGGCATGGTGGTTCATGACTATAACCCAGCACACCAGGAGGCTGAGGCAGGAGGAGCACTGTGAGTTTGAGACCAGACTAGCTTACGAAGCGAGTTCAAGGCCAGCCTGAACTGCTTAGTGAAACTTTGTCTCAAAAAGACAACAAACAAACAAAAACCACATAACACAAAGTTTACCATCTAAGCGTTTGTAAGTACACACATAGTACAGTAGTGTTACGCCCATTGTGGTGCGACAACCCCCAGAACTTTTTCATCAACCTAAATTGAAAGTCTGTGCTTCATTTTCCCTTCCTCTGGCTCCTGCCAACACCATTTTGCAGCCTGTCTGTAATTTTGACTCTTCGAGGTGCCTCAGATAAATGGAATTATACAGTGTTTGTACTCTTGTGACGTTTCCCCTGCATAATCTCCTCAAGGCTCATCAGTGCTGAAGCAGGCGTCAGAATTTCCTTCCTCGGAAGGTTGAGTGATAATCCCATTATATGGAAACACCGAGTTTACTTTACAGATCTGGGATTTTGATGTGCTTTTGAGTCTCCAGATCTCACACTCTTCCAGCGTGAGTAAGCCTTGCTACCTTGTCAGTGCTTTAAATCCAAGGTACACAAATGCCACATTATCTACAAAATGAAAGCGGAATGAGATAATGGCGACCTGATTCTGTCCTCCTGGATACTCCAAACTCAGAGATGGCCGGCCCCTTGGACTGACAAGGTCCCTCCCTGCTTTCTGCATCTCTGTATGGAATATTCCTCTTTCATTTTTCTTGGTTTTCCCCTTGGCTGAACAAAGATTTGGTTCTCACTCCTCCGGTGACCTCGCCTGGCGCATGATTGCCTCCCACCACCCTCCTACCCCCATGCACGCCCTGGCCTTCCCTCTCCAGTAAGTCACGTACCAAGGGCTCCAGGACATCGCCCACTGAGTCTAAGTAGCCCTGAGACCTCACACTCTCCACCCTTTCCTCACCCAGTCTTCTCTGTTGCTCAACTTCCCTGTCCTGCTGGGCTGAGATGTGTCCTATCACTTCCGCAAGTCTGAAGCCTGGGTAATCTGTTTTCATCTCCGGTTTTCATCACATGCCATCAGCTGCCAAGGACAGCAGCCTCCTTCCCCACGCCTGTCTCCATCTGCCCATACTTCCCCTCCCCAGAACCCCATTCAGCATCTCTTGACCAGCCCCTGGGGGCTTTGCAGCTGCACTATCACTATTCACATCATCCCTGCCCTTCACAGTAAGGGAGTGGCCTTGAACTGTCTGTAACCGTTTCTCCTGCTTGGCCATGTTCATCTACTACACCAGGCAGCTCCCTAATCACAGTCAACCCTAAGTGCCCAGGATTCCTCCAGCTGCTTATCCACAGCCGCCATCTTCACCCACACCTTCCTCAGTAGCTTGGCTCTGGACAAGAGTATTTTCAGTCTTCCTCCATATTCAGCAGGCCCCAGTTCACTGAGTTTCACTCGCAACTTCCAACAACCCATGGACATTTGTCTGACCCACCTGTAAGGTACAGGAAACCTTTCTCTTCCACTGCCCAAATGAATCCCAACCCCCTTCTCCTAGTCCAGATTAATCCCATTCATTATCTCCTTTGTAACCTTTGAGCTGGCAGATTTCAATAGTTTACCTCTTTCTTTATATATGTTTGTGCTCTACCTGTAAGTTTATCTTTCTTTTTTGAGAAAATAGATATGCTAATTACCCAAATTTGATCTTTGTACATTGTGTTTATGTGTCAAAAATCACACTACCTCATGGATAGGTGAAATTGTGTGTTAATTAAAAGTTCTTATAAGTTCCTTTGAGAATGAAGTAACCTGTTTGCCCCATTCCCAAATGACTTCCTCACCCTCATGACTTGTATGATTCTGTAAACAAATTATACCACAAACAAATTAGGTAGGAGGGGATTTGAAGTTACATAAAGGCTGTTTTATAGCCCATGCTGACAAGCCCTTGAGAAGGGTGCAGTGTGTTTTAGTGAAACAAGTCCTAGCAGAGAACTCAGGTATGTTTGGAGGATGCACCTATGCATACTGGAAGGCGCTTAGTGGGAGACTCTGGTTGCCATAGTGGAGCCCCACACTTGATCAAGATGCCAGGGGAGCATGCATTTGCCTGAGTTTGCCAGCACCTCTGCTAGCTCAGGATGCAGGACACCGCAGCCAGGGGAAAACTTGCCATCAATAATGCTACTTTCTGGACCCAAGGAACAGATGCCAGCTCATTGAGGCCAACCACAACCACAGAATAGACACAGTCCCCCTCATACGTATGACAGACACAGTAAAATACTAAAGAGGCTTCCCTCCACCAAGATCCCACTGGGAAAAGGGGAAAACTGAGGGAGCTTTCTAAAATAAGAACTGGAGCTGGAGTCAATCATACTGACGAGACCTGAGTTTCCACCCCAAGAGGAAACAGGGCCTGAGAGCTGAGTTGCTTTCATTACCGAGTCTGTGGAATTCCTCTCCCCTGTACAAATGAAGAACCCACTCAACCCACTCGGCAGACTCCGAGGTGGATGATGTGTGAACTGGGGCCCTGTGGCAGGGGCTTTAGAGGCGACCTAGGCAAGGCCTACCCCTTTAGTGAGCAAGTCTTACTCCCACCACGCTTCCCATTGCCCTGCGTTGCCTGCTTGGCTTCTGCAGGCTGGTAAAAACAAGAAACTGAGAAGAAGGAGCAATGACTCAAGTTATGAAAGCATGGGTTTAAATGAAAGGGCTCAGTACTCCCAACTACAACAGTGTCTCTGTGAATGTTAGAAGGGGAAAAGTGATATTGGGGATGAGACGGAAGAGACTCCATTCTTATTCTCTTAGGTACCAGACTCAAAATGGAACAGAGTGGGGCTGGTGGCAAAGGCAGCTTCCTCTCCTTTGCAGGTCCCAAGTCTGAGTGACTTGGAGGTGGATGTGGGACACCTGAACCACAGCCCTGACAGCCAGGGAGTAACAGAGTCTTTGCAGGACAGTTTTGGAGTCAGAGGGTTAAAAGTTCAATCATTCTTTACTAAACAAACATTTGCTTTGCCTTTTATACAAAGAGCACTTACAAAAAGTGGCGACCTATTTGCACTATGATTTAACACTTTTTTACATTAACAGAAAAAAGCAAACTCAATGTGGTTTGAGGGTACTGCCCTGGCCAAACTCTCTAGCCCGTGAACTCAGAAGAGATCACTGTTTACTTGTGGAATTAAGATTAAGAAGTCATCCATCTAGAACATATAAAGAATTAAGAACGATGAGGTCCCCAAAATTCAAAGACCCAACCCAAACATGAGCATCTGAGATGAACACATACTTCTCAGCTAAAGAATTACAAATGGCAAATAAGTATATGGAAAAAAATGTCCAGCATCATTAGTCATTAGAGAAGTGCAAATTAAAACAGCACTGCGATTCCATCTCACTCCGGAAAGAATGGCCAGGATCAACTAATAAACCAATAACAAATGCTGGAGGGGCTGTGGGGAAAAATGAACTTTTCTCCACTGTAGGTGGGCATGTAGGCTGGTGCAACCATTGTGGAAATCACTGTGGAGATTCCTCAAAAGGCTAAGATTAGAGGTTCCATTTGATGCAGCTATTCCTCTTTTGGGTATTTTCCCAGAAAAACTGAAAACATCATACCACAGTGATATATGTACACCCATGTTTATAGTAGCAAAAGCTGTAATAGCCAAATCTTGGAAACAACCCGTGTCCATCAAGCAAAGAATGGATAAAAAAAGATACAGTATTTTCATAAAATGGAGTACTCCTCAGCTATAAAGAAGGATTGCATTGAGGCTTTTAAAGGTAATTGGATGAGACTCGAGACCATACTCATAAGAGAAATAAATCAGACTCACATGTGTAAATACTGTATTGTCCCCCTAGTATAAGAAACTCAAAGAGTAAAGAAGATCCAGTAGATATTGTGAAAGGGTAAGAAACTGCTCAAAGGGGAAAAATAACTAGGATAGGGGAAAGGAGAAAAGGAAGGGAAAAGAAAAAAGATATAGATTTGTTTATATATACATAAAGTAGCCAAGATGATTACCTACCAATTCTACTGGTTCTTCAAAAAGAATAGTTAATAATCATATGATTAGATCAATTTTCATGTCTATATCTGGTAATCTAGGCAACTCTTTTGAAGATAACAATATGTAATATTACAAGTATTGTTAAATTCCTATCATCTTATTTTGAAAGCTTATATTGTTATTGTTTGGGGGTTCTTGTTGTTTGTATGTCTCTCTTTTTTTTCTGTTTTTTTCTCTTTAAAATAAAAAAAAATTTTTTAAAAAGATTAAGAAGTCATGATCATCATCCCATGGTGGTTAGGGATTCATCTTCCATATGTGACTGCTCTAAGTCCCTCTGCCCCATAGACTCACCACACGAAGCACAGAAGCTCATTATGAGTAACCTCATAAGCTCATTACATTTATTCTGAGTGATAAGTCAAAGCAAATACCTCTGTATAGACTTTAGATAAGCACCCATGTTGTTTAAAGGAGCATTAACAGAGTGAAATTTGTCTCAGGGATTGCAGCCAAACATCTTCAACAACTTTGTTGGGTAGAATAATTTGGGGCTGACTGTGCTGATCACACCTGTCATTTACCCAGGATACTGCTTTTCATACACTATGAGGTGACATTTTCAAGTTTGTTGGCCCAATTCAGTAGTCGTGTTTGTTCTTTGTGGGCTTTTTAGGGGTGGGAATAGTGGAAGGCAGAAAAGGAGATAAGGAAGACCTTTGCAGCATTTGACTGTGAAGTAATCAGATTCTTGTGCTTATGGCCATCAAAAACAGCCCCAATTGAGTCCTAAGGCAGCTTAGACCCTGGGTGGCAGAGATGGGCCCATGCTCTGGGGGATGCTAAGGGCTCTTCTGCGATGAGGCAGTGAAAATAGTGGTCACAGGTCCTTCTGTGATTCTAGGTGTGAGGGCATCCAGCACCATTTCCTTGAAAGGAAAGCACAGCTAATCATTCTCTAAGATTGTTTTGAAGGTAACAGTGATAATAATAGCTTTGCAAATGTGGTGTTGTGCTTTGCAATTCAAGTACATTGTCTCATTCAATACTTCTCAGCATCAGAGGAGGAGGATGTATCCCCTTTATAGAGAGGGGGTATTTGTGTGTGATATATAAAACTAGAAGTGGGGATTGGCCCTGAATATGTGTGTGACTGTTCTCTAATCACACTAGCATAATGTACCGAGCACTCTCAGTACTTGATGTGTGCTAACTCACTGTTCATCACAAACAACCCTGAGCTGGTTACAGTTCATTCATTTTCTCTGCTGGGTGATTTTTCCCAAAAGTCCATTGATGAGCGTCTTGGCTGCTTTCCGTTTTTTGATATTATGAAATGTTGTTCATCTTGAGTATACCATTCCTTTAACAGAGGAAGGACATGAAACAGAAGTTAAGTAACTCACCCCAGATCTCCTAACCAGTAAGTAGTGAAATAGGGATTTGAGCCCAGATCTTTGTAATGCTAAAACATAGGTTCTTTCACCACTGTATCACACGGCTTCTATTAATCTTCCCCAGAGGAAAAGGTGATAGAAGCGAGGAGGAGCAGATTTTTCTTCCTCATTTTACAGGTGTAAAGTTGCTCCACCTACTTTTTGATTACTGAAGAAGAAAAACTTGTAAGTTGAGTTAATTAGCATTTCAAGTAAAATCACTTATCCTGTTGAATGCAGTAACTGAATTCGCTCCGCCCTATTTCAAAAAGTAACATTGTGGGTGCAATATTTTATCTCTGAGATCATGCTCAAATAGTTTGGTTTCATACCTTAAATCATTTTAGCTCTTATTTTTGTGCTTAAATTCCATTTGCAAAGGAATTAACTTTGTGTGCATGTGTATGTGCATGCGGAGGCACTAGTGTATGTGTGTGTGTGTGTGTGTGTGTGTGTGTGTGTGTGTGTTTATGTGTACTTTCTTTTAGCTAAGAATTCTAAGGAGGAAACGATGGAACAATGAAGTGATTCGTTAGCTTTTGCAGCCTGCTATATTGTTCCCAGAACAAGATAACTAAACTCATCTTTTAAGATTAAAAATAAGTGTTACGTAGATAATAGATCAGCAAAAGAATCTCTTATCATACAAACCATAAATCTGATCATATAAACTTTAAAAACAGAAATGATTTTACTTACACGTAAAGCAGATTTCCAAAGAAAACATTTAGGTGTTTGGAATTCACTTAAAAAATGGGAATGAATGAATCATATGTTTGCATTATATAGTGTGTGCTTTGAAACAATATGTGTTTTTTAACTTTGGGGACACTAAGCAATATAAATTTCTGATCTCCGGCTCTGCATAGCTCCAGGAACCTCACTGTCTTTTGCTTTTTACTGCACTCTTCCTTGTGACAAACCAATCTGGGGTGCTGCATTCCTCCAAAAGCTACTTCTCACTTGTTTCTAGCTTTTTGTGCATGTGGATTTTTTTATTGTTTAAAAATGTCCAAGGGAGAGTGGGGGAGGTTAAATAAAAGAATTAAATATCACATACATGTATCAACTCCTCATGATGAATGTAATCACAATGTACTACAAACCTACCAATATCTTTTCAAATGTCAAACAAAAATAGTTTGAAACCACACAACAACTTTCCTGGAAGACTGGGAAACAGAATGGGAAAGTCGTATGTACTCTAACCATATCAACTCCTACCATTGCTGTGTAGCCCTTCTCGGTTTAGCCTATGTGCATACATGCCATCCTGCTGCTGG
The DNA here is from genome assembly GCA_004027295.1 of Dolichotis patagonum. Taxonomy (NCBI): domain Eukaryota; kingdom Metazoa; phylum Chordata; class Mammalia; order Rodentia; family Caviidae; genus Dolichotis; species Dolichotis patagonum. The sequence continues at coordinate 30,098 of PVJX010022285.1, forward strand.
GAAACTGGGATATGTCCACATTCCCTATTCAGTATGGATTAGCTTGAGCCTTCCCAGAAATAGACATTGAGAAAAGAATTTACAAGAAGACAGTTCATTAGGGAAGTGCAGATAACACTTAGGGTTCTGGAGGAAGCAAAACAGGGAAGGGAAGGCAACCACGGAAGAGAACCACTGAAGAGGGCACTGATTAACAGAAGCTTAATCCCTAAGGAAAATGGGGACATGGTGCAAAACTTGCACCTCAAAGTATTCCTACTCTGGAAGTGATGGAGCTGGGGTGGATACCAACTCCCCACAGTCACTGAAGGTTACTGGGCAGAGAAGGAGGAGCCAATTCCTCAGCTGTGTGGGTGTCCACAGTTGGGGGGGGTGGATACGCTGGAACTTGTCTCGAACACACTGAGAACCCTAAGTGACATGGGTGGACACAGAGTGTCTGCTATCCAGCTTTGTTCACTCAACACTAATTACAATCCAAACACTTTCTGGTTGCCACACAGTCTTTCAATTTACAAGATTAATTTCTGCATGATATTTCATAATGGAATCATAATTTAATCTTTTAATATTAGGTACTTAGGTTACTTCAAAATGAAAGAAGTGCTTTGCAACAAATAGCTAACTCCTTTCCATTCAAACTCTAAA
>PVJX010022286.1:0-30750 GCA_004027295.1 Dolichotis patagonum
TTCCCTGGGGAGTGGCCGCTTGAGAGTTACCACGGTGATGTGGCTAGAAGCCGGAAGCTGAGAGGTCAAGGGGCAGCTGGAGATAAGAAAATCCAGCAAGTGAGTCTTACAAGTCTTACAAGAACTTTGACAGAAAGAAACGGGGAGGTCCCAGGTAAGGGCCAAGCTGTAGGAAACAGGGAAAGAGATGCTTTGCTTTGTTTAGGTCGGAGGGATTTAAACATGTTTATAGGCTGAGAAGAAACCAACAGAGTTCTCAAAGAGAGGAGGTGACTAAAGGTATACCTCTGTTAGACTTCAGGTTCCTCATTTTAAAAATCAGAATGTAGATAAAAATCTTTGAGGCCTTGTCCACTTTTTAAGGTCTTTTATCCGCCTGTCCATCCATCCATTCATCCATCATCCATCCATCCATTCATCCATCCATCCTTTTAACACATATTCTCTGTAGATCTCTGGCCTGGACTAATTGCTAAGGAGTGAAGAGTCATATGGGAAAAAGCAGCAAGGGAGTGAAGTAGAAATAAAACTCCTCTCTGCAGGGTCCTGTGCTGAACAGGAAGAGAGGAAAAAGCAAGCAGACAATGACTCAGTAAGGTCATAATGGGAGCTCAAAACTCATGCCCTGTAACCCCCTAAAATGACATCCTAGCACCTACCCAGGCCCTTCCTGACTCCTCCTGGTCTGCTAGCCCCAGATATTGAGACTCTGGCCTTGTTTTACTCCCCCACTGAGTTCCTGCACTCTCAGCATTTGCTGGCCCATGTAAACAGTCAGAGAATTCCTGCTTCTTAGGCCCACCTACCCACCCACCCAGTACCAAATGAACACCCACACTGTGCCAACCTCTGGCAGGGAATCAGAAACAAAATAGATCTCTTTGCTCCTGGAGTAGTTTGGTCTTGAACTGCATGGTCTGGGAAAGCAAGTCCCTCAGTTAGATGCAAAGTGAAAACTGCAGCAGAGGCGAGAAAGAATCAGCTTTTCCATGGCTCCGAGAGGCCTCTTTGAAGAGAGAAGAGCAGGGGTCCCCAGGTGAACAACACTCCCAGCTGGGGACCTGGACGCACCTCAGAGTAGAGGCAGAAGGTAAGAGCAGAAGGAGGGAAGGACAAGGGCCTGAGAGACAGCGGTGTGGCTGGAGACCTGGGAGAGGCAGGTGGGCGGGCAGTGAGGCTGAGATGTGGAAAATGTTTTCTACCTGAGAGCAACAGGAAGCCCTTAGAGCTGTTTAATCAGTGGAAGTGACAAAGAGATTGTGAAGAAATATTGACAAAGGCAAGTTAAAGATCAGCCTGGGTAGGGTGAGCTTGTGGTACAATAGTGCAGGTCTGGGAGTGGGGTGGGCGCTGGCTTCTCCATCTTCTACTGTAGACACTGCTGTAATTTTTTTTCTTTTAATAACAAGCCTGTCTTGCCTTAAAAAAAAATCAGGAAAATGCTGACAGGAAAAGATGACAAAGCTACAGAAGAGCTAGGAAATAGCAGGAGAGGGGCCCTTGCCAGCTCAGGATGGTGAATTGTACCCAAACAGACACATGTGGAAAGACCAAGGGGAGGAAAAGTAGTCATTCTGATCCTCTTATGAGATGGGGGCTCAACCCATATGCAGCTAGACTTGGGGCTGGTGTGAGCTGAGTGAGGGGTCCACTGCCTCCCCCAGGCTCTTTGTTCAAACCCCAGGAGACATGGCCCAGTGAACCCCATTCTCCCTCTGAGCAGCTTGGGTAACAAGACTTCTCCCTGAGAGATCATTGTTCTCAGTTCCTGGCAAGGGCTGGCCCTGTGGGGAGTGTTTTGCTGACAGTGCCCAGCAACCAGAGCTGGGTATTGGTGGTAGGTTGGGAGTCCCCAAGAGGAAGCTCCTTCCCAAGCAGTCCTCAGCTCTGGGACTCAGAGAGAGGAGCTGGTCCGGAGCCCAGGCAGGAGGTCTCCCCTTCGCATTGCCCTTAGGAAGCCTGCTCTGCCTCCCTCTCACAGCCAGTTTTTTGGACAGCTCAACCGCCCCACCTCCAATGGAGGGAGGACACATTGGCCCCTGGGCTCCTCAGCCCTGGTGGCCATGCTTGGTGACTTTGCAAAGTAGGCTTCATGTGCTGGCAGAAACCCCATCTCCTCCTCCCCTCTTGCTCAACCTGAGGCTGGCAGTCTAGATCTCACACTTTGGAGGTAAAGGGAAGAAGGACCAGCAAGGTTTAGGAGTTGGACAGAGCTGGTTTCACACCCAGATCTGCCTTGATTTTCTCACCAGGGAGATGGGAATGGTACCATCTGCACCTCCCAGCATTCCTAGGATCAAAGGGGACGACTGGCAAAGAGTCACTAACATCCGTAACTCTGTGACCTATTTCTACCTCCCCACACCCACCCCACTTCTGTGTCTAGAGATCCCGATTCTGACCCAGAGGCCAGGGACAGGCCCTGGGTGAGCTACTTCCCTCTCTACATTTCAAGTTCCTCATTTGCTGAAACTGGGAGCTCTGTGAAAAGACCAAGGGTAGGAAAAGTAGTCATTTCTGATCCGCAAATCATTTCTGATCCTCATACGAGATGGGGCTCAACCCACGTTCAAGCAAAGGCTGATGGGGGATTTGTGGATGGTGACAAGGATTAGGGAAGCTGGAGAGGTCATCTTCTGAGGGGTTAAGGTCCAGGGGGATCCCCGAGGAGCAACTCTGAACTGTCTTCCTGCTTTCTGTGCCTCTGTTTTACAAAGTGTTCACACAAATCACATGGGTACTCCCAAGAGCATGTCCACTGCATGACCGCTCATCCTGGTAAAAATGGGAAGCGACCACAGAAATCCACACAGCATGGGGCCAAAGGTGTCAAGGCTAACCTAGGAGGTGGCCCATCTACCACGTGAAAAACTGAATTGCAGAGTTTAAGGCGCGGTATGACTTCATGCTGCTACTATCTTCTCTTGTATTTGTGTACAAGTGAACACAGCACATGTCCGTGTGTGCATGCACATTTGCACACACACACACACACACACACACACACACACACATATTTGGAATCATAGGAGAGAAAAGCCTGAAAGAGTACACAGCAAACTGTTAATGGCAATTGTCTCCAGGATGGAAAACAGAGTTAACTTTTCTTTTTTTGGTACTTCTGCATGGTTTGGATTTCTTAGAACTATATTTGATGCACTCTTTCCCTCCAAATAAACAGGAAGGGAACTGGAGGGAATCAAATCCAGTCCTCTAAGAGCAACCTGAGATAAAATGAGAAGAGTCCATGGTGCAGGGCAGTGTCCCCAGTACATCCAAACTGGTTGGGGGAAGGACACAAAAACTCAGGTGGGGGCAGGGATGATTGGCCCCTTTCCCTGGGGTCCACTGGGCTATGTTGCATGCTCTGGTGGGTGCCTGAGACCCCATGGAGTGCTCCCTGAGGAGACGGCACAGGCGCACTGGGCTCCCCAGGACAGAGATGCTTGGCTGTTCTCCATGCTGAAAGACCTGAGTGTCTGTAAAGCTTGCTGGTTTTTTTGTTCCCTTCACCAATAATGAAGCCAAGAGTATGCCATGCGCAGTGGTGCATAACTGTTATCCCAGCACTCTCCAAGGCTGAGGCAAGCTCAAGTCCAACCTGGCAAACTTAGTGAGACCCTATCTCAGAAGGAAAGCAAGAAAGGAAGGAAGGAAGGAAGAGTTACTGGGGAAAGAATAACAACAGCGCTCGCCGCTGTGACCCTTTCCCATGTCCTAGGCATGTTTCGGCAACAGTCTCATTCCAGCCCAGCCAGCTCGATGAAGCAGGTGGTTTCATCCTTTAATTCCGTTTTTCAAATAAAGAAACTGAAGCTGTGCTGGGATAGGCAACTTGCTAAAGGTCACATAGCCACAGAGGACGGGGTGGGGTGGTGCACACTGCTCCCTCCGACTCTGGAATTCACCTTAGAGCCACCATTCAGTGGCCTCTTAGTGACACACAAACCGAGAAGGTAATGATTTTTTTTTTTAATTTGGACCATACCTTCTTGGTAAAGTAACCATTAGCTTAACCACAGGTGTTTCTCAGGAAGAGGCTGGGCTAAGTGTTAGAGTACTTCTCCAGCACGTGTGAGGTCCTGGTTTTATCCCTTGTACTGGGAAGACAGAAAAGGAGGGGTGGAGAAAATGTAAGCAGGGAAGAGAAAGAACAAACTGCTTTGGCAATGTCAGTGTTGAGGTTGTTGATTGAAACATACTATTACTGGGCGGTGGTGCCTGAAGCTTCCTTGAGCTGGTGGTGACGATCCAAATTTAAAGAAAGTTAGAAAAAATAATGCTGCTGCATTCTATGGCTTACATGCCATAGTGTTTTACATGGCTGTAAAAAGCCAATACTGGCTGGGGATATAGCTCAGTGGCATCAGTGCCTGCCTGGCAAGCACAAGATCCTGAGTTCGATTCCCAGTACCACCACCAACATCAAAAAAGAATAGTAAAGTCTATACTGTGTCATGATATAACTAAAATGACCATCTACTGCCGCATTGGGTAGGTGGAGCTTGGGGCTGAGAAGGAATATTCATCTCCCGGGGCAGGAAATCCAGATGGCATTCTTAACACTGGGAAGAGCAGGAAGAGACCTGGCAGGATGGTATTTCCAGATGTGATTGTGAAGGTTCCAACGAATCCATTTCAAGATGGATCAGCCCTGCCATTGTTCACGACTGACTTGATACAGGTAGTTGAGAAACTATCTGTGCTCTCGGGTAACTCTGATCTACACTGAAAACAAAATGAAACCCAAAGCAAACCCAAGAAAGACAACTCTGCTTCTGGCTGGTGGGAGAGGGGAACAGCTGTGAACAGGGACCTGGGAGACGGGGACTCCTTGTTAACCATCATGGACAGGGCAATGGCTTTGGCAGAGATTGTTAGGATGGTTGTTCCTCTTGAAAGGAAGGGTAGGTGAAGGCGGTGGGGAACAGGCCTGATCACACCAAGGCCGAGGGCGAGCTTCTCTGGGGCCTGCAGTCTAGCCAGGGGAGACGGCTAGAGGAGCCCTGCAGATGTGAAACTAAAGCGTGGACTCCTCACTCAACGGGGCTGTTTCCCACGAGGCCAAGGTGTCACTGAGCAATGTGAACTGTTGGTCAGGCCCACTCAGGGGGACCCTAGGACATAGCAACCTGTCGGCACAGGGGCTAGAAGGTGCATCTATTTTGTGAACAAGTGGCTTATGGAGATACTTTAAATCAGGGTGTACTCCTCCAGATCTGGAAAGCCAAACTCACACGCACCAAGAAGGAGCCCAGGGCTTCCACCCCTTCCCTGTTTTCTGCTTCTCCCTACTTGGGCGCTGTCCCCTCTCCAGGAGGTCCTCATTCAATCCAGAGGCTGAAGGAGTCAGCACAGGGGGCAGAGACTGGACGTACCTGGGCCAGGCAGGAGTCTCTCCCTTTGTCTGGAAAAGCAGCCCCTTGGAAAGGAGCAGGCCTGAGCCAGGCCTCAGATGGACTGCCTGGCCCCTCCTCCCAGTGAGCTGGCCCCTCCAGCAGTGCTTCTAGGTGAGCAAGAGCACTGGCTCCCACCTTATCCCTTACACAACTGGAACCTCGCTGTCTGACCTCTGAGAAGACCCCTTAGTCCATCTGAGAGCCTGATGCAGTAAAGGACAGGGCCGGCCCTTAGTACCCAGGCCTAGCTCAGAAGCCCAGCTTTGCCACACACTAAGGACAAAAGAAAAACAGATTTAAAGATCTCGATTGGTTTTATTTTGTGATAAGGGTAATATTTGTTCCATAAAATCAAGCATGTGTTCTGGAAGGCCAAGCCAAGGAAGCTGGTTTTATAGACAGAGGAAAGACTTAAGAAAGCAGAAAGGAAGAGAAAGAGTAGATTTATCATTTCAAAGGTTCTTTCTTTGTAAGGTCAGGGACAGGGAGACAGAACAATGGAAAAACTACTGACCGGGTAATACCAGGTCATTTCAGGTTACGTCTTAGAAAGATTAAAGGATTAGCAGCAGGAACTTCATTGAAATTTGGCTATGTCACATTTTCCTGGTTTCTTGGAAGGTCAGATAAAGGCTTAGTTTTGGTTTGGTGATGTGGCACTTTATTTAATATAGGTGACTTCATTCTGATTTTGAGTTGAGTCTCTTGGGCCCAGTGCAGGCGCCTGGACCAAAACAATGGCAGCCTGTAATTGTTGTTTAACATTATTTGTGTGGACTCTTTGAGGATCAGTTTCCTAGTTTACCTGGGAAAATTAGGACTCAGTCCCTAGAGTTGGTTATGAGGCTTAAAACTTCTAACCTGGCCCCCCTGGAGCTGACCTGAAGGGATGACTACACTCGGGAGGCAGGAGTTGGGGTGGAGTAGGGCAGGGGATTGACTCCCCTATCAGGTGACCTCACAAGGGAATACGCTCAGACCCTCGAGGACAGAAGGTGCCATGTCACTGGAGCCCAGGCCCCCTGAGTCCTTCTGGTTACAGTTTCTCCCATAATCACCCCAACGCTGGAGAGGAGGCTCGTGCTGGGGAAAACCTGTATGAAATGCTGGCATGGGGCAGGTGCCCTGAGGACCTACAGGAAACAGAACTTTGTCCACTGAGTCTATTCAGATGGGAAAGCAGTTGGCACCCCTACTTTAGACAGACATAAAATCAACCTCTGTCTCTCTCTTTCTCTCTCTATCTCTTTCTCTCCTTTCTCTCATTTTGGGTTCAGATGCAGTTGACTCCTGAGGGCTAAACCCCTCCTATCCTTGACCTACATCTTCTTCATATGTCCCTGTGTCCTGTTGTCTAGTCACTGCAGTCTCCAGATAGGGTGTGTCATGGTCACATGGCCCCCTGTCCCCTGATCCTGACTCTTACCAGTAAAGACCTCCCTCTGTTCCCCTGAGGCTCACTAACACTCTTCCCGTCTCCCTTGTTCCTCCATCTTCCCAACAGCCTAGGAAGATAATGGGGAGAGTCATCTCATCCTCATTTTAGAGATGAACAAACTGACCCGCAGAGCTGGAGTGACTCACCGATCTTGCTGGGAGGGTCTGGTCATCTCCTAACCCAGCTGCCATCTCTGATTCACCCAGCCCTCTGTCCCCAGGCACCTGCTGAAAGCCAGATTGGCTTTGCTTCCCCACCCAGATTTTCTGGCCATTTCCCAGGGCCCGTTGAACAGAGGTCCCTAACCTGTTCTGGATCTCTCTGTACACCTCACACAGCAACCACGTCACAGCACCTGCTGCTCCCACTGTATTTGTTCCATTCCAGTGACTTCCCTCGTGCTGTGTTCTCTGCCAGGTATTCTTCCCTCTCCTTCTCTGAATTGAACGCATCCACCGTGGTCCCGCTCAAATGCTGCCCCCTTCTTTGAAGCCTCCCCAACATCAGCAGGTACATTGCTTCTTTCTCAGGCCTCCCAAGCATTTGACTTTGCCTCTCTCAGTGCCTCTCAGTTTGCAGAAAGCTAGTGTTGGTTTAGTCCCAAGTTAGGTTAGTCTCCTGAGGGTCTATGACCAACCTTAGTGCCAGAACCCCAACTTGGTCATTTTTTGTTTTATGACCTTTGACAGCAACTTGACTTTTCCTGGGCTATAACATGGAGATGACACCAGGCTGAGGTGAGGATTAGGCAAATCACTGGGCCAGGTGCCCCTGCCTGCCCAGAGAATGACAGTAGTGGCGATCGATCACCCTGGACAGCAGGATGAGGTATGGCTGAGTGTGCAGAGCCCGAGACACTGCTGCTTGCTTTCTTTGCCCCACATGCCCTGAACCCACCTGAGGAATCAGATTGCTGCGGATCTAGGCAGCTGTCCCCTTGGAATCATGGGTAATCTGTCAAATCAGAACACTCTGGGGAGTCTGTTGAGAATGCAGATTACCAAGCTCGCCTTAGCCCCTCTGGATCGGATTTTCAGAGGCGGAGCCCAGGAACCTGTGTGTGTGTGTGTTTTAACAAGCTTCCCAGGGGATTCTGAAGCAATCACTTCTAACCACACTGGGCCCTAAGAATCGGGCACACTAGCCACGCCTTGCTTTTGCTGATGTTAGAGGAGGTGGGCTTGAGGAACAACAGTGCCAATAGCCAGAACCACTTCTACTCCCCACCCCGCTTCAATTTGAGCCCCGGCCCAGAGTTGTACATGGGGCTGATCAGCAGCCAGACTTGGTTCCTGGATTCACCTGTTGCCATCCAGCCATTAGCAAGGAATCTGGCCCTGCCTGGGTACTCAGGAAATATTTGTTGAATGGACTGAACACCCCTGAGGCTAGCTCTGGCAGGAGACTCAGGACCCAACCAAGCCCTGCAGCTCCCTCTGGGCCTGGCTGTGTCCCCACGGAGCCTACGGGGCTGCCTGGCTGTCTCCCCAGGGAGGGAGGGTGTGTGCAGGGAATATATGCAGAAGAGGGCACAGAACCTTAGGTCCTCAGCCTAGGAGCCATGGGCTGTGGAAAAGGAAGCAAGCTGGGGGCAGGGGTGATGCCAGGGTCTCTTCCTTCCACCAGCAACAGAGGAGGATGCTGAGGGCAGCTTCGCTGAACTGAGACCATACATCTTGCCCCAGAGCCTGCCCAGGGCTGGCTACTCACAGTCACACATCAGACTCTCTGAGATGATTTGGAAGGCGCTAATGCTCAAGCCGCCCTCTGTCCTATAGAATCAGAACCTCAGGGAGAGGCCTGGGCATTGGTAATTTTGCAAAGCAACACAAGTGCTTCCATAGTGTGGCTAGAGTTAAAAACAAAAACAAAAACACTGCCTTCCTGGCCTGGGTTTTCTTCTTCTTTTGCCTCCCGTTACTTGCAGTCTGATGCTGCCCAGAAATTTAATGATAACAACCACAACTCATAATTAACGAATGATGGTATTGCGTGCCAGTACCACACTAGTGACTGTAGCTATGGCACTGAATAGGCCCCTGCCTTCACCGTGGTGGTGGACTATTTGGGAAGACTGACAAGTGAGGGTGTCAGGAGCAGAGGCTGAAGGTTTGCAGGAAGGAAAGGAGGCTTTCTGGAGGAAGTGAGTGTAGGTGGATGTCTTAGTTACTTTTTTACTCATCGCTAGACAAAATACCTGATGCCCAAAGTTGGGAAAGGAAAGGTTTATTTCTTACAGTTTTTTGGAGGTCTTAGTCCATACTCAGTTAGCTCCAAGGCAGGGTGGCCTGGCAGGGCCGCAGTTCATGGCGGCTGCAAACAGCAAGGCAGAAACCAGCAAGAGAGAGAGACACGCCTTCTTCCTGTCATTACATCACATCCTGGCTCCACCCATAGGCCAATCCTAGGCTTAGATTGACTCACACCGCCAATCCAAGCTCTAGACAATGAACCAATCACTAATGCATAATGCAAAGGCATGAGGCTTGGGGGCCACTAACATAAACCATGACCGTGGACGTCTGAAGAACGGATGGAAAGGGCTGGCCCAGGAAGGTACAGTGGGAAGAGTGTAGCTACGGATGGAAGAGCATGTGAAAACTCCCAAGTGAGAAAGGCCTTGCACGGGAGAAGGGAAGAAAGCCCAGGTCACTGCATCCTAGGGGGAGGGACTCCCACAGAGGGACCGGTGATGGGAGAGGTGGTGGCGCTGGATTGCACGGAGGCTCATAAACCATGTCAAGGGGGTCAGTCTTGATCCTAACAAGTAGAAGCAGCTAGTGATGAAATCACACAATGGGCAAGTAGAGATGGGCAGGAGTAGGCTTGTGTTCTACCTGCTGCTGAGTGCAGAGTGGATTGGAAGGGATGAGGGTGAAGGTAGGAAGGACGCAGGAGGCTCGTGGTGCAACACTCTGGATAGGGGATGAGGGACACCTGGACTTGGGTGACAACGGAAGGACAGGGACAAGTTCAAGAGATACAGAGAGGGTGGCATGAACAGGACTTAGGGATTCATAGGATAAGAGGTAGAGCAGGGAGGCCCAGGATTAGGGCTGAAGTATAAGTCGCAAAGTTCACATGGTAAAGTCCTAACCCTCAGTTTATCAGAAGGTGACTGTATTTGGAAAAAGGCCTGTAGAGAGTGGTTTAAGTTAAAATAAGGCCATTGGTGGGCTCCAATCCAATGTGACTCTCATGCTAAGTATAGGAAATTCAGACACACGTACACACACACCCAGGATGTGCATGCACAGAGAAATGTGATACGAGGACCCAAGGGTGGCTGTCTACAAGCCAAAAGAGAGGCCTCCGGAGAAGCCAGTTATACCATCAGATTGGTCCTGGCTCCGGACTCCTGAACAGTGAAGCAGTGCACTCCCACTGTGAAGCTGCCCGTCTGGGTCTGCTGTGGCTGTCCTCTCAGACCAGTGTGCTGGGTGCTTAGGGTGCTGCCATGGACGGAGCTGTGGAATGAGGTTGGAGGAGGGAGATGCTAGGTCAAGCTGAAACCCATGAAGCTTGAGGGGCCGTAGCTGCTCCCCTCCTTATAGGGGCAGAGAGGCAGCTCCACTGGCAGCGAGGAGTGGGAATGAGATGTCCAGAGACTATCTGTGAGCTCCACATCCAGCACTGTGTGGCCCATCTTACACCTTGTGGGGAGGGAGCCCTCCGAAGAGAAAGGCCAGCCTTGCAGGGCCCAGCCAGCTGGCTGCCACTCGGCACCACCTGTTCCCACCGTGGTGTTCCTGGACCGAGCTCCGGTGCCTGCGGGAAGGTGCTGCTGTTCTTGGGCCTCCTGTCCAGGATGTTGACCAGGAAGGGGCCCGGTGCCCCAGGCAGCCCACAGAGTGCAAACGACTTGGACTTGGCAGCCCTGCCTGCTCCCTCTATGCGGCTGGCTCCAGGCCGGTCCCTAGGCAACCTCGCCTCAGACCCCAAAGGCCCTGAGTGGAGCCACAAGCAGGGCTCAGAGCGAGCCCCACCCAGCCAGGACCTCGCCTACCCGCAAAGGCCGGGGGGGGGCCCCCCCTCCTCCTCAAAGCCCTCTCGTCCGTGCCTAGAGAGGGAGTCGCCAGGGTGAGGGGGAAGAAAAACAAATAGGATGCTCAGATATGTTTGAATTTCAGATAAACAATGAATATTTTTAATGTATAACCCATGTTGTATTTAGGAAATATTTATCCAGAATATTCAGGACATAATTACCGTATTTGGTGTCTACCTAACATTCCAATTTAGTGAGGCATTCCTGTATTTTACCCGGAAATCCTACCCATAGAAGCCCCCGGAGGCAGCCAGGGGTCCCAGGAGAGGAATGGGGTGGTTCCTCTGCCCCTGCTGCCCCACTCACTCCTCCCAGAGGCCTGTGGGAACTTGTCACTTCCCAGTTCCTTGGCAGGTTGTAGCCCTCACCAGGTGTTAGGGCTGGCTTTGGAGTCAGAGTCTCTTCGGAAATGTGTCTCGTCTAATTAACCTAATAAGAGGGTTGTAGGCTCTGACCGGAAGGAAGCGGTGGAGGATTCACCCTGACAGATGGGGAGGATCGGGTCACACCTGCTGCAGGCACCTGCCAACAAGCCGCCAGCTGCAGCCTGCAGAAGAGCTAATAGGAGGCTTCGGCTCTCCATCAGATACACGGCAAACAGAAGTCACCCAAACATCACATTACCAGCGATAATAGCTGCCATTTATGGAGCCCCTGCTATGTGCCAAGCACTGAGCAAGCATTATCTCACTTAGTCCCCACAACAGTTCTAGCAGGCAGAAGCTATTATTATCCCCATTTAACATATGACAAAACTGAGGCCTGAGAGATTGTGTAACTCACCCAAGTTCACATAGCCCGAAAGGGATAGAGATGGGGATTTGAACCCAGCCATTCTGTCTCGAGTCACCGTTCCTCCCCCTCCCCCCAAATCGGTTTCAGTACATTTGGTGAGTGACATAGGTGCAGAGATGGAAGGAAACTGCCCAGGTCACCAACTTGGATCAAGAACTTTCTGTGTTTAAAACAAGTGCCCCTTTGCTTTGATCTCAGGGATATTATAGTCTGGCAGGAGAAACAGATAACAATAAATTATTAAAGAAGCAGAACAGAAAAAGAGTCCATGAACGGGGCATGCTGGAGTACACCTGCAATCCCAGCCCTCTGGAAAGCTAAGACAGGAGGACCACAAGCTCAAGCCCAGCCTCAGCAATTTAGTGCCTGAGCCAGACCCTGCCTCAAAATAAAAAGCATTTTAAAAGACTGGGGACATACCTCAGTGCAAAGACCTTGCATTCAATCCCTAGTATTGGGGGGCAAAAAAAGAGTCAGTGAAAGCTAAAACATAATGCTGAGAGGCAATAGGATGTGGTGATCAGAAGAAGGTCACACGGGAAGCAGTTCATCAAGTGCTTCCTGAGTACCAGCAATATACCCACCACTGGTCTAGGCTTTGGGGGTATGCTGCTGAACAAAAACAGATGGTAATATCTTTTGCTTTGTTTATATTGTTGCTTACATTTTAAGGATAGCCATTTTTTTAAGTGACCTATTATTATGTAAGTAGTATCAGCTGTTCCTATTTTACTCTTTTTTTTGTTTTTTGAAACAAGTTCTCACCATGCCACCAGCCACCCAGGCTGGCCTTGAACTAGTGATAATCCTCCTGTCTCAGCCTCCCAAATGCTGGGATTACAGGGATTACGCTACACTGCCCAACAGCTCTTTCTATTTTAAAGTACAGTGATGCATGCCTGTAGTTCCAACACTCAGGAGGCTGAGGCAAGAGAACTTCTAGTTTAAGGCTAGTCTAGGCTATATAACAAGACTTTGTCTACAAAAACAAATTCTGATTTTAGTATGATCAGTCATTATGTGCTAGATCTTATTCTTGGTCTCAAGCAGGCACAAGGAAGGTGAGATATAACCCCTGACTTTGCCCAAAGACATTTTCTATAGTTTCAGAACTGTGGGGGTGACTTGATTTAAATTTTCACTTTGTTTGGGGATGGGAGTTGGTGCCATTGACAAGCTTCTGAGGCAGAATGGGATGAAAACCTGGCAGACGGAGTAGCCGGGGCTGGAGTCTAGCACAGGGCCACCAGGCTGGTGGAAGCCTTTGCTTTCCTGAGACTCCTTGTAAAAGCCTGGCTCCTGGAGAAAGCTCCTGTGGAGCTCCTGTGGAGATGGCCTAGGTTCCTGGAAGCTAAGGTGGAGAGCTCTCTGGGACAGGGCAGGGCGGGGCACCAGCTGCTCTTCCTGGCAGCCTTGCCTGACCATTGCTGAAAACGTAGCCCATCCCAGGGCTCCAAAGCCTTCTAGGAACTCCCTCTGCCTGGCTCCTACTCCAGACATGCCCTGGTTTGGGCTGGCCCATGGCTGCTCCAGAGCCTGGGGAGAGGCCTGAAACCCCGTGGGAAAGCTGAAGCTTCTGTGAGATTGGGTGGGGGTGCCGAGAGGGAGAGGTACGTACCCTCCTTGAGAGGGCATTGTTACCCTCTCATCTTCCCCAGAGAGAAGCAGCCTTGGCTAAAGGCAGGGAAGGTCACATGTCCAGCTGGTGACTCTGTGTAAGGTGTGGGGTTCCTGATACGGCAGAGGGCTTAGTTTGTAACCAATGAGGACTGGGAGAGGTGGCTGGGAAGTGTTTTTGTTTGGGGACACATGATTTAAACTGGACGCACGATTTAAACTCCATTGATGGACAGTGTCTTTGGTTCAGGGACCCATGGGTCAATTCTGAGCCCACCCGACCATGCGCACATATGGCTAGGAGTGTACCCTGGGGAGGGATGCATGTCCTGTGTGGCTGGCTGCCTGGACAGATGTCTCTGCCTCTGCATGGACCTATGTGTGCGTGCTGCACGTGACTGTGCTTGTGGACACAGAGTCTGCTGAAAAAATGTATACACATGTCAGCAGTTCGCCGTGCTAATAAATATCTGGAAGCTCTTGGCCTTTGAGTACCTCTTGTCACTGTAGAGGCCAAAGGTAATTTGTATTCATCTCCTAAAGTCTCAATAAATTTAGTATTCGAATATTTATATGAGTTTGTCTTTTCCTGATGTACTGGCCAACTCTGTACATGAGCATGGCTTGTGTCTACTGGGGTGGCAGGAAGTAGCAAGTCATAAGATGTGGAGTCCCTGGGGTGTCCCCCCCCCCCAGCAGGACTCTCTGGGAGTGGGCTCTCAGTCTGTCCTCTGCTCCGTGGGCCTCCCCAGCCTCGGAACCTGATGACCAAGCTATGCTGGCTGCTGCGAGTGGTCCCAGCAGGCTGCGTTCTATGTGCCCCGGCCCAGAGTGAGGAGAGAATCTAGGGGCTCAGGCTCCTCCAGAGGCTAGCAGTTTGTGACTGGCTAATTGGTCCCCCGGCTCCAGGCTGTGGTGCCATCACCTTGGCACTGCCTCATGTGCTTGCTGCCATACCCTCTCTGCCGACCGCGCTGGGGACAGGAGAAGGAAAAGCCCTGCCAGCCCAGGGCCACTCGCCCCCTGCAGCCAGCCCATGTGCTGCAGGTTGGGTGCAAAGTGGGAGCCAGTCCCACACCAAGGCTGGGAAAGGCTATTTTCAGAGGACCTGCCCAGGACCACTGTTAATAGGGAGAGGCCCAGGGTGGTGGCCAATGCTGAATCCACTCTGCTGAGCGGGGTCTACACACACAAACCGAGACACCCACCTGCCTGTGTTTGGGCTTCCTCTGCCCACATCTTCTCCACTGTTTCCTACTGGGAAAACTCTGGTGCAGGGCAGCCGATGGGAACTCTCAGTGAGGGGGAAAATAATCTCTCTCTCTGCTGCCCCCAGAGCAGCCACCAGTCCCAGGCAGCTGTGGAGTACTGGAAATGGGGCCAGGGTGACTCTAGAACTGAGTTTTCAGGTTAATTCTGTTCAGTTTTGGGCATCATGGATCTAAAACACCGAGTGTTCCCCAAGGCACAGCCAGTACCCCGTGGTACCCTGAGAGGGCCTTACCAAAAGGGGAAACTCATCTGGGCCTGCTGGTACTCACTGGACCTCTCAGCACAGGTCCTGGCAGGGCAGGACCCACTGCATGGGCCGCAGGTGGCTTGGCCAAGGGCTGGCTCTACCACAAGCGGAGGTACCGGGATGGAGCCCAGCTCTTCACACCCCACCGCAGCCTCTCTCCCATGGATTTCTGGTCTGGCAGTTTAACAGGTGCTAGCCAGTGACCTCTGCTAGAAGTTCAGCCCAGGTTTGCCCTTGGTGAAGTATTTTTGAGGCAGGGATGGCTTATGAGAAGGTTATTGCAGTTTCAAGTTGCTGACCACTTGTAGATAAGGAAGAGGCATGTGTTATACATGGGACACTTAAGGGCCAGAGACTGACACGTTAGGCTCTTTGCAGATGTGACCTCATTTACTTCACCTCAGTTTATTATTATTCTCCTCCGTTTACACATAAAGAGACAGAGGTTCAGAAACATGTCTTGGTGCCAGTGTCACACAGCAAACAAGTGGCAGAGCTGGGGCTTTGTTCGTTTGCAACAAGGCTCTTGATACGTAGCCCAGACTGGTCTTGAACTTCAGATTCTCCTGTCCTCTTATAATCTAACTCTTGTGCTTTCATTTTCTCTTCTGTAAGGCAGGCGCTGGATTCCACAGGTAAACCCTGTGCTCCCCGTTCCCGCATGGCAAGCTGGCCTGCCTTTCTCGGCCTCAGCATCCTCTTTGCAAAGTGGAGTGCAGATGGGATAGCCAAGTGAGCAGTACCTGCAAAGGACCAGCATGGTGCTGCCGCCTGCCAGCGGGAAAAACAAATGGCCTTTGTGTACCCTGTCATCTCAGCCATTACTGCAGCCTTGCTAGCTTGGGCTGGAACCCTGCTGTTCCTTCTGACTCCATGGGGCTGGATGCAGCTTTCCAGACAATAACAGCCACACTGCCTGCAGCCTGGACTTGCAGAGTGTTGGGGCTTTTGCTGGGAGCACATGTCCCGTGATGTCAGGGTCGCATAGGTCTCAACAACAGAAATTACAGGAAAGAGATGGGGAGAGTGACAGGGACCATACATCAGAGGTCTGTCCTAAATGTTGGCAGAAAAAGATAGGTCAGTTTCTGGGGTTTGTATTCCTGGAGTGACTGAGGTGGAAGCCAACACCAAGGGAGAGGAATTCATGTGACCCTGTCATCTCCAGTTGGGGGACTCCCACACTCTTCTCCCTGGACCTGGGAAACAAAGTGACAGGTCACTCCAAGGGGCAGCTGTTGACAGGCCCCACTGTAGCCTTGTTTAGAACTGGCAGACCCTCCTTCCCAGGAGGCACACAGTATGCCACGGTGCAGCCAGCCCTCTCTTCTGCACACCACTGAGCCCCACAAGAACCCCCATTTTGGTGGTGAAGAAACTGAGGCTCGAAGAGGTAAAGAAACCTGCTGGTATCTCCTGGCTAATCTAAAGCAGAGAGCACCCCAAAGCAGATCCCTCAACTTTCTTCCCTTCCCTTTCCTTCCCTTCCCTTCCCCCTCCTCCACCCCTCCCCCTCTCTGACTCAAATATGAATCCAATTGTTTTTTCATACTACAACAGAACAAAAAGCAGAAAAGAGGACTGCCAGAGCATAGAGAACTACAGTTCTGAGCTTCCAGGAGACCCTCGTAAGGACAGGATATATCTACTGCATGTGTCAAACTTGTTTTGGAGGACTGCAAAACAAAACAAAAACACCACAAAGGGTAGCAACCCCTAGGCAGTGGAATGGAGTGGGGAGGAAGCAGGGGGAGAATTTTGCTTCTTATTCAATGTCTTCCTATAGCACTTGGATTATTTTCCAGATGCATTTGAAGACTGAAATTGAAGAGCTATCCTGGCAAGCACAAGGTTGAGAGTCTGATCCCCAATACCAAAAAAAAAAAAGATACAGTTTTTTTTGAGAAGTTGATGAAATCTATGGACTAAATCCCCAGAAATTTTCACAAATACATTGATTCTTATAATGAAGAACTCTTTGTGAAAAAGATTGGAGAGAATCAGTGAATCTAAAAGCCAGGCTAACACACATTCCGTGGCTGGCAGCAGGGTATAATTCTCTTTTGGGTATCTATATGGAGGCCAGTGCTATCAATAATTAAAAGTGGAAAAACAGAAATCTAGGCTAATGTGGTTTCTGGAGCCAAGTATTTAATGTTCCTTTGAGCCCCATGCTTTCTCTGGATCGTGGAACACTCCAGACACTCAAAAAAATATCCACTAGTTAATGTCAGCTAATCTCTGGTTCTTACTGGGTGCTGGGGCAGGTGCCAGGCCATACTTGCCAAGGGAAGCCAATCGTAAAATTCTCTTGATCCCAGTCACTGTCTCCAGGCCCCAGCTAGGACCCTAACCCAGCAGGAAGGATCATGAGTGTGGTTCCCACACAGGCTCCCTTCCCTAACCCTGGCCCTGGCGTGGGTGGCTCAGGCCTGACCTGGCCCTGAGGAGGGTGTGGGGGCGGTGATCGCAGGTGGAGCCTTCCGCTCCCCACTGCCCTGTTACTACAATATGCAGAGGATGTGTGGACTCAGCCTCATTAAATATTTATTGACCTTTCTGGCCTCTCTGCCCTCCTCCCAAGGCAGGCAGGTGTGCCGGTGAGCAGAGGCCAGGGCTGAAACCTCTTTTTCAAGGGTATGGTAGTAACACACCCACACTGGGACCCAGGTGGTCCGGCTTCAGAACCCTCCTTCTTGCCTCTGGACATTTGTGCCTGGAAAGCTCTGCACAGGGCCCTGGCTACCTTTCTGAAGTGGGACACCGCAGTTGCTGTACCAAGCCTCTCTTGCATCCTGAGGCTGACACCCCTGGGTTAGTCAAACTGATTGGTGCACCACTGTCCTTTGGTCCTTTGCTTCACATGCCTGCCATGTGGGAGTCCCCTCTCCAGCCTCTGCTCTCTCTTTAGTTCCTGCCCTCAGTCAAGGCCAAGCTCTCTCTCATTCTTGGTGTCCTCCCCATCTGCCAGAATGCCCCTCAGCCCTGCCTGGTGCTCCCTTCTGCTCTCTGTGCTGGTAGTTATCCTGAGGAAACATAGATTCTGTCTTCCCCACTCCTAGAGGAAGGGAGGGAGAAGTTGCAATTCTGGCTTACCTCCCATGGTAACCTGTGATTAGAGGAGCCGGGGACCAATGAAGCCACCCCCAGGATGCAGGTGGAGCCAGCTGGGAGTGGGCCTTGGGCTTCCTGGAGGATGCAGACCTGCACAGACCAGTGGAGCCCTGCAAGTTATGACACCCACAGATCCAGCCTCTGCCAGCCTCCTGGCCTCCTCAGTGTGCTTATCACAAAGCCCAGCGCCCTGGCTTCCTTGTCCCTGCTGAGGAGCTGGGGGACTTTATTCCAAACATGCTGCAGTGCCCACTTCTTGCCTTACTGTGCAGCTCGCATCACCTCCCCTTTGAGGACGTCCCAACGACTGACTCTGTCCAACCTCACCACGTCTTCCGCTCTCTCCTGACACTACCTGTTTTCTGTTTCTTCGTAGTACTTACCAGTTTCCAAAAATATTACTTTTCCCTTGTCCACGTCCCTACCACTCTGACTGGAGAGCAGGAAAGGAGAGGGAAGAGGGATGCCTCAGAGGCCTGGTGGTGGCAGCTGTTGAGCTCTTCAGCTGCCAGTGCCCTTCTCTGTCGTATCTCCTGGCCTGGGGATCCCTTGGAGGCCATCCATGGCCTTCACGAACTTTTCTGAGGTGATCCAAAACCTCTGGAGTATCAAGAGCCTTTCTTATGTATTTATCAACTGTTAGTATGTATTTGGAATATATAATGAATATATGCATTGTGGGGGATTGGTACACACACATATTGCATCTTTTATTTTTTTGAGACAGGGACTGGCTTTGTAGTTCAGGGTAGCACTGAATTGACTATGTAGTCCAGGTTGTCCTTGAAATGTCAGAAGTCCTCCTGTCTCAGCCTCCAAGGTGCTGGGATTATACTGCATCTGGCCCTATATTGCATCTTGATCCTTTTTGCTTCTCATTGGGATCATTCAACCCTCCCAGTGGGAGCCACATGGAGAAGTCCCCTGTGACTCTGCCTCCAATACCAGCCTCCTCCTTCTAGGCAGCCACTGTTAGCATCCTGGGCTGAGTCCCCAGGCCTCGTGGAAGCACAGTCTGAAAGCTTTTACACAAACTTGGTCACAGGATGAGTCGTGCTGCAGCTCCCGCTCTCCTTTAATAGATAGGGATGAAAAATAAGGTGAATGTTTACATCTTAAAAAATTCATTACAGTAAAAGATGTGTTGTCACTAACTCCCCTCACAACACTCCTCCTCAAAGTCCTGTTTTTCCAGTGTTTTTAGTTATTCTAGTGGGGCTGCCTTAATACCCTGAAGCAATTCAAAATGTTTACCTTTCATGGTTTTGACTTTGGAGAAGAACCAGAAGAGACAGATCTAGTGAATAAGGTAGATAAGATGCACTGTAAGGTTCCTATAAACAGGCCTTTCTATTGGATGGCACTCGGCAGCAGCCTTCACTGAATTTTTGATCATACCTTGCAAAAACACTCATGGCAGAGGATGTCCAGAACTGCTTCGGAAAGTGACACAAACAGTGGGACAGGTGTATTCAAAGCAAGGGGGAATATTTTGAGGGGGATTCGTAACAATGTCCCTTTGGCTGTAATAAACATTTTAAATGCAGATATTCACCATATAGTTTCGTCACACCGTGTAGATTCTAGAACCTTCGCTTTCAGTGCCCAGAGGTCATACATTGGGCTTGGGACTCTCCTCAACAATGTCTTGAGTTTGGTGCCTAATGAGGCAAGGAAAAACCATTTCACGTTGTGTCAGAGTACCTCCCTTTTCCTTGAATTTCTTCTGTCCTCCCACTCACACCGATGCCGCTGGGCTCTAAGGAAACCCCACCCAATCCTTGCCCAGTACCGAAAGCCCAGACCTCACACACGCTGTGTGAGGTACTATCCAGAGAGTGTTCCTCAGCCCTCCCAGGAAAGACAGGCATTGGAAGGGCTGGATCACCACGCAGAGAGCTGTGCTTGTTTGTGGGTTCACTTACCCAAGCAGGCATCTGGAGCATTCCCTTAGATTTACAAACCCCAGAAAGATTAGAACCTCAATTATAAGTTGACTGTCTCTTCACAGGCTTTCTGATTTATAGTTGAAGGATTAGGAGTCAGCTGGCTCTTAGGAAAACAGTGGCCTCCTCCTCCCTCCTCCCTACCCCCCCCCCCCCCCCCCCCCCCCCCCCCCCCCCCCCGCAAACGCCCTGAGCACAGGATGTGCTCTCCCTAGAAGGCAGAGTGGGAGGAAGACAGAAGAATGAGGCAGGTGACAACTGAAGCACAAGCCTCGAATAGTAGCCCCCAGAACCACTGAATGTCACATCCCTCCCAGAACCTGGAGCATCACCTTATTTGGAAACAGGGTCACTACGGATGTAATTAAGAGAGATATGCGTAACACTGGAGTCAAAAGGGCCCTGAATCCCATGTGACTGATGTTCTTATGAGACGAGGAGACAGGAACAGATGCAAAGGGAAAGGCCACATGGAGATGGCAGGGTAGAATGACGCCTCTGTGGGAGCATGGAGGACAGGCAGCCACCAGAAGCAGGACAGAGACAAAACAGACTCCCTCACAACCTCCACAAGAAACCAACCCTGCTGCCGCCTTGATTAGTGTGCTGGTCCCCAGAACAGGAAGAGAATCCATTTCTGTAGTTTTAAGCCACCTAGCTTGTGGCACTTGCTGTGGTAGCCCCGGGAAGCTAAGACCTCCAGGCAGCCAGGGCTCCACAGCACTTCCGGGAGACCCTGAAGTCCCCGGGGCTCCCAGGTCCCTGCACCTGGGAGGGGTGGGCCTCTGCGGGGTCAAAGCACCTGCACGCAGGTGTGCAGCAGCTCCTGGCTGAACAGATTTCCCCTAATAAACAGCCAACCCAAACACATGTTCCCATCCAGGCCCTCTGTCACCTGCCACTTGGCAGTGAAAGGACGTCAGGCCAGTTCCTGGCTGGCAATGCTGACAGGCGCCCATCTGCTCCGGAAGAGCCTGGCCTGGATAAACAGAGCCAGGCTTTGCCTCCCACAGCCGGAGAAGCCAGGCCAGGTGGAAGCCCTAGGCCTCAGGTCACAGGTCCCCCAGGGCCACTTTTCCCCCACTCCAGCTGCCCAGCAGGGTGGGCATCCCTGAGAATGGAGTGGGGGAGTTAGAGCTCACAGACCTTGGCCGACCTGCTCGGTCACTTCTCTGAATCCCTGCTGGGTCCAGAGTTACTGCCCCCGCCATCTGCCTCCCCCAACTCATGCCCTCATCGAGCCATCTGCCACCCTCACCCCCCTAGCAGGCCCCACAGCCTTATGACTGGGCGCCCAGCTCAAGCTGCTCTGTGGGTGGCCACGCCGGAACCTCATAGGGACCAAGGGACGTCCTTGAGCTGGAGTGGGTGAGGGGAGCAGACTCAAGTGGCCTTTCTCAGAGCCAGGGCCCAGCCTACACTGCCTTCAGCTGGTTTTTAAAACAGACCCATTTTTCCAGCAGAGGTGTGGCCTTAAATATAATGGCCTAATTGAAATGCTCTTAATTCAGCTTCTTCTTTCCTTCTGGGTTCTACCACCTGCTCTCCAGCCCCACAGCACAGCCCTGACCAGAGCCTGCTTCCCAGAGGCACTCTGCCCGCGCCCTTTCACACCCCCGCTTGGGCAGCCCTGTGACAGCACATCCACCCACACACCGCCGAGCACACCGAGTCCCGGGAAGGTACCGGGCAGGCTTCAGCAAGCCGTGTGGCCTCAGTGCTACTCCCAGGGATGGGCAGTCATGGTGAGGCTGCAGGCATCGGTCTGGGAAGGGAGAGTAGAATGGAGGAGGTCACACCACGCCACCCCAGTGGCAGGGCAAGGGGCTGGTGGTCCCCACACCGGGCACCTCAAGCAGGTGGCCCCAGGTCCTATTCGGAGTCAGGTGTTCTTTGTACCTGCTGCTGTCACTCAAGGTGGCCCAGCCCTTGGAACTTGGCTTTCAAGGAAAAACCTGCAGCCAGGCCTGTCCCACAGCTGGAAGATCAGGATTTGAGGCTGGGCTCCAACATCAGGATGAGGATAAGGTTTGAGTCCCTATCCCCGTAGGCACCTGCTCAGGACCTGTTTCTGCTCTGTTCCTATCGTGTCATCTATAGTGCTGTAACCTCTCCATGGGAACAGACAATCCTGGCTACCTAGCAGAAGAGGGACTTGGCACTTGACCTGGTCCCTCCCATCCCTAACAGCCCCCACAAGTTCCATGTCAGATTCTCCCACAGAGCTGGGCACGGTACCCTCACTTCTTCTCAACCCCGTTCCCTCCGAAACAGGCTCACAGCCTTCTTTCACTTCTTTGCAGTTGTTTTCCTGCTGGTAACCACGAGGAAATGGGCTAGGCCTAACAAAATTAATCCTAGGATCTTCCAAGAAACCTCAAGTTTGTGTCTGGCTTAGCTTGAACCTTAGAACTACAGTTCTGTGTGAAAAATAAGTCATCTCTGTCCTTGGTTTCTTCAGCTCTAAGAGTGGCAAACCCAGAGTCATTGCCAAGCTGTGCATGGTGGCTCACATCTGCTGGTTTCAGCTACTTGGGAGACTGACCCTGTCTCAAAAGGAAGGAGAGCAGAGAAGGAGAGGGAGAGGGAAGGGGAAGGAGAAGGAGGGGGAGAGGGAGGGAGGGGGAGGCTTTCCAGAAGAACCATTGTAAAAAGCAAATGAGGCAAAGACCTGTGCAAGTGTACACTTTGAAATAGTCTGTTTTCTTCCTTTATGGAAATGGAGCCGGTCCGGTTATCATAATGACACTAATAATCATGGTGACCATCCATTTACACTTCTAGTGTGGACACAGAGTGTCAGACATGATGCCAAGGGCTCTGCCTGCACAGTGTCCTGTGTCCTCTGATCCCATCTTTTCTTTCCACACCCTTTATCAGGAGACAGCTCATCTCCCCCAGGCACCTGCCCCTCCCCCTAGACCCAGGGCGATCTTCCAGGCCAGCCCTCCCTCCCAGGCGAGTCTCCCAGGAACATGTGCTGCTTCCCAGAGCAGGAAGGTGGGCAGAAAGCAGCCCCAGCTGGAAAATCAGAGTATGCGTTTCTGCACAGCTTCTTCGGAACAATAGACTTCTAGAAAAGCCACGTGCTTGCCTGCTGTGGAGCAGACCCATTGTGCCCTGTTGCTGCTTGCAGTTTGCCCCATGCCACAGCTGCGGCGATCCTGATTTTCCCAAGGCCACACAGCAGCAGTGATTCACTGGCACGGAGCACCTGCAAGTGTGCCAAGGTGCCCACATCAATTCCAGGCCCAGTCAGGGTGCTGGGGACTCAGGGCTGGTCAGTCCCAATAAAGTCCATGTACTTATGGCATTGCCATGTATAGACAGGCTCAGGACCTAAACAAGTTCACAAGGCAAGACTGACAAATGCTACGAAGCAAACAAGTCTGGGGCAGAGTGGTGGGTGGGTTAGGAAGGGAGGCATCCTCTGTATGTGGGGTAGTCAAGAAGGTGGCTGTGAAAGGCGGCATTAAGCTGAGAACTGAATGAGGAGGAGGAGTTAGAAGAAGAGCTAGGGAGGAGGTATCCGGAGAGAACAGGGAGTGCAAAGACCCTGGGTCAGGAATGTGCTTGGGCTCTTCAAGGGTCAGGAAGGAGGTCAGGATGGTTGGGACAAAGCGAGTGACAGGCAGCAAGTTGGACAGGATCAAGGACAATGGTACAGTATTGGGCTTGTGTTTTATTCTAAAGGCAACGGACTGAGGGGCTTGAGCAGGGCAATAGCCTGTATGACTTATTGTTTAGCACTATCATTCTGATAGCTGTGTGAGGAATGAATCGAAGGGGGCAAGCAATTGCTAAGAAGCGACAGTAGCCTGAACCAGCATGCCAGCTGTGGGGCATGGAAGGAGGTGGGCGATGAAGACTTGGAAACAAACTCGAGTGAAGCACGTGGCCCTGGGCCAGCCTGCACCACGTGATGGTCAGCAGACCGGGGTGGCTCGGGATGGGTGCTAGTGCTGGATGAGGGTCACAGTTAGAAAGCTGGGTGGCTGGAACAGGGTTGAAGTGACTGCCTTTCCTGAGTTTAAGGCCACAAGCAGCCCTGGAGGTATCCTGGGGACCTCACAGCCTTCTTTGGTGCCCTAAAGTGTGAGACCTCTTGCGATTCTTAAAAGGTCATTGTCAGAGCCACTATTTTTGACACATGCGTGGTATAAATGAAAACCCAAGAGAAGTCAGAATAAAAATAGCTTACATCCTTTGTATTCTTTCCAAATGTTGTTTATATGGATTTGAAAAAAAACGCTTGTATCATATATGTACATGATTAAGATTTCAAAATACAGGAGCACATGATAAAAAAAACGTTTCCCTCCACGTCTGTGTTCCTACCTGGAAAAAAATTCTGTTTTCTGTTCTGTGTGTGTGTGTGTGTGGTGTTAGGGATGGAACCCAGGACTCTGAACATGCTAGACAAGCACTCTGCCATTTTGGAGTAGAGCAGCATTGGGATTCATTTTATATCAGCATGTGGATCACAATTCGATTTTTTTAGTGTCTACATATCGTGCTCCTGCATCATATCAGAAGATGGACATTTAGGTGGTTTCCAAGTTTTAGCTACTATGATATAAACAGTTCCACAATAAATATCTCCTTGTAGAGGTTTTTGGTTTCCATGTTGAATAGTTTCTTAGAAGTGGTCTTTCTTGCACAAAGGATCATTTTTTTTTCTGGTTTTTAAAATATTGAGTTTGATGCTTGGTACCAAAAAATAAAATAAAATAAAATAAAATAATATAAAATAAAATAAAATAAAATAAAATACTGACAAAGTGCTCTTTGGCAAGATTGAATCAGTGCCCTCTCTACTCAGCACTTGGCCGACCCAGAGGTTCTCCCCTTCACGATGTCAACCCAGGACTTTGACCAAAGTCTTGCCAGTATCATGATACCTCACAATTTTAAGTGCAAGTCTACCTGCACTGGGGGTGAGAGTTATCACCCCTCTTTTGCAGCTCCGAAAGCTCCAGACCCAGAGCCTACACCCCAGCAGTACTGAACACGGAAGGTGCAGAAGTCACTGGCTGGAAGGGTGTGGTCAGTGTGGGTGAAGGAGGGCAGGGTGAGGGAATTGTTACCTCACAGATACCCAGCCCTGGCAGGCAAGACGCACAAAGAGGTACACAAGTCAGGAGCCAAAAGGTAGGATGGTCAGGTGGGTAACGCCCACCAGGCCCAGGGACAGAATGCTGCATCTGCTGTACTTCTGCCTGTGCCAGTCGGAGCCCAGTGTGGGTGTCACGAGCCTTATTAGGGTGATGGGAAGTGGGTCACTTGCTGGAGGAGATGGGCGTCTAGGAGCAGAGATAAGAATGGATGTTGACATTAAGACTGCCATGTTTCCTTTCTTCCCACCATAAACAGGTTGGTGGTTGCAAAGCAGGAAAATGCAGGCTCCATTAAAGAGAGAGAGAGAAAGAGGCTGTCAATAAACCCAGCAGCCAAATGAGCCCAAGTTTAGCATCACTCTCCAGGCCTGTTTGGGAGCCTCTTGACTGCCGGCTCTTCTAATGGGCTTCACTTCCGCGCACTCAAAGGTAATGGAATCAGTTTCAGCAAAAACAATGTTCTAAATAAAGAAATGCAGTCAGAGCTGCTGACCTTCCACAGAAAAACTCCTCTTTCAGGCCTCGGACTTAAAGAAGGGAGCAGTGTGAGCTTGCAGAGGGGCTAAGCACATGGAGAGACTTGTGTGTGGGTGTGTGATGTGTAGAGGATGAATTTCGAGCATAGCTAGAACTGTATAGTGAAAAAGCTATGCCATGTTACTGTCACCGGCTTACGGACACAAAAACTTTTGAGAAAAAGTAGGAGGACAGGAAAACATGGCTGCTTGGGTACCGGAATCAGGTCCATGTGTGGCAGGGCACTGTTCACAGCAAGGCTTCCCAAAGGATTGGGTCTGGGGCCAGGCCTCTTAGGCTCATGGCCCTTGGCTGCTCAGCAATCAGAAAGTCCCAAGGTAGGCAAGGACCAGTCACAAGGCTCCAAAGCAGGTACATTCTAGAAGCTTGTGCAACACAGACAGGGCTCTTAAAAGCAACAAGAGTGAGAATCAAAGAGCCATGAAGCTGCCTGCAGGAGCTCAGCGTACTGGCCCAGAGAAGCCCAGAGTCTCTGGCCAGCACTGACAGTCAGAGATGCCAGAGTTTCCAGCTGTCCATCTTTCCGGGTGAAGATGTTCTCCACACTCCCTCTAACTGTCTGTTTGTCATCTGTGCCACGTGCTTATCCATCCCACTGGCTCAGGCAGTCAGTGAGCAGAGAAGTCTGAGACAGGAGTCAGAGAAGTCAGAGATAGTGCCAGGCACCATGAGGAACAGAAACAGGGCACAAGTGCTGGGAGGTTGGCAATGGGGAGCCTTACCCAGGTGGTGGGGAGCACAAGTGTGCATATGGCTTTGGGGAACAGCCAAGCACTGTCTTGTGGAGTTGAATTTGCACACCAGTGAGCCAGCAATCACTACCTCTTCTGAGTATGTGCCCTGGGAACTCTTGCACATGTGTGGAAACATGCACAAGGAATGCTCAAAGTTTTTATAATAGGAAAATTATGACAAACTCAGCAGTCCATTACATGAAGAAGGAATAAATTGTTAATCATAGTCTCCTATGCAAAAGTGAAAATGAATGAACTACACTTACATTCAGGAAGGCAAAAGGATCCTAGAAACAAATGATGCATGCATGAAAGCAAGTTTTAAAAGACTACAATATCCAGAAAGGGATAGGATTGTATGCCTATAATCCCAGCACTCTGGGAGACTGAGGCAAGAAGATTCCAAGTTTGAACCCCACCCAGGCAATATAGTAACTTACAGAGACCCTGTCTCAAAATAAGAAATAAA
The DNA here is from genome assembly GCA_004027295.1 of Dolichotis patagonum. Taxonomy (NCBI): domain Eukaryota; kingdom Metazoa; phylum Chordata; class Mammalia; order Rodentia; family Caviidae; genus Dolichotis; species Dolichotis patagonum. Next base: position 26,734 of record PVJX010022286.1, read on the forward strand.
AAAAGAGCAAGTCATGGTGGTACATGCCTATGATCCCAGAACACTGGAAGCTGAGGCAGGAAGATTTCTGGGAGTTTGTGGCCAGCCTGGGCTACATAGTGAGCTCAAGGCCAGCCTGAACTATATAGCAAGAACCTGTCTCAAACCCCCCCCCCCAAAAAAAAACTGGGAATGTAGTTGAGTGAAAAGGCCCTGCATTCAATCTCTAGTACTCAAAACTAATAGTAATAATAATAATAATAATAATAATACAATAGCTTTATAGAATTTTTCCCCTAAAGTTTAAAAACAAGCAATGCCAGGTAACATTAACTAAGAAAGTCACAAAAATGCATCTTAGACTTTTTTAGAGCAAGGAAGAGTGAACATAACATTTGGGACAGTTATTACCTCGTAGGACAATGGAACAGGAGCTGGTCTCTGTCACATTCTAGCTCTTTGGCCACAAGCAAGACATGAGTTTTGGTTTCACTGTCATGCTTAATTAGTGAAATATATTTCATACCTATGGTTCCAGCCCTGTTTAATTTGTTTAAAATTTATTTTGAGAGAGTCTTGCTAAGTCACCAAGTTGCCCAGGCCGCGCTCACGTTTGTGATCCTCCAGGGCCTCAACGTGCTAGGCAAGAACTCTCCCAGCTCCTGCATTTCAATTGTTTTTTTTGTTTTTTTTTTTTTTTTGGGTACCGGGGATCGAACTCATGACCACATGCTTGCAAGGCAGGAGCTTATGCCACTGAGCTAAATCCCCAGCCCCTACATTTCAATTGTTGATTGCAAGTTCAAATTAGCTCAAGCAAATGTTTAACAATCTGGCAAATAATTGAAGCAGAGCTTGTATCAAGGACTCTACAACCCAAATAGTGGGCAGCTCACTTCCTCACTCTGCTTCTACCTGTTGCAGACCTCATTGTTTTTCCTGCTCCACATGGGTAACCTCTTTCTGGCAAGAGGAAGAGAGGAAGAGATGTCAGTAACTTACATCCTGCCATTTTAGCAAACCTGAAAGGAAAGAGAACAAATTTTAAATTATGCTCCATGTACAGAAATCCCAGGCAAGGGTTCTGACTGACTTGGTTTGAGTCACATGTCTATCCCATGGCCAGTCCCTGTGGCCAGGAAGACAGGTATCCTGTGATTGGTGGAGCAGAGCACCAAAAGTTTCTCAGAGGCAACAAGGCACTGTCACCCTGGGAAGGGAAGGGAGAGGGGAAAGGAAAGGGGAAGCCAGACAAATGCGGCACACATCGGCTCCAGCTGCTCAGACAGTACGGGATAGTGGGGAGAGAAAGTCTTAGTCGTGATGATGAAGGAGAACTTAGGGACTTGGGGAAGGAGGAAGGGTAGACCCTAGAGACAGGCGGCTGACTGTGTAACACAGGGATGCCTCTGGGGGACCCCGGGGAAACGTTTTAATTGCTCTGTGGGCTGGTCTGCTGCAGGCTGTAGAAACAAAGCCTGATGGAACAGCTCCCCTGGGAATGGAAGACAGGTATGCAGACAGCAGAATGTAGGGTGTTGCGGAAGCCCAGAGGATGCCCCCACGCAAGCCTCAGGCTGACGCAAGCAGAAGTCTGTGAGTGAGGAGGGGCGGACTGGAGGAACAGGACATAGCTCTGGCCAGGAACTCCTCCTTCTAGAAGGAGCTGCACAGAAGGATGGTTTCCAGCCCCACTAACCAGGCTCATCACCCCCCAGCCCATACATTCAGCAGTCCCATGCTCAGCCCGGGGGTGGGGTCCAGTATGGGGACTGGCGCCTGGCAGGTCAGTGACCATCGTCAAGGCTGAAGGGGAGGCTGGTACTTCCCAAAGTTTCTGCTTAGGGGAAAAGTAGGGCTTGGAAAGGGGGCGCCAGGTCAGATCAAATCAATAGGCTACGAATCCGTTAAGAATCTAGGCCCTTAGAGTCTGCCCTGGACTAGAATCCTGAGTAACGCGTGAGTCTTAGAGTACAGATCTGTAAAATGGCCTTAATGCATGGGAGTCCTCCTTGAGGGGGTGACCAAGAGGCTCAGGTGAGACAAATTATGAGGGGCATGGGGTTCTCCATATTCACAGTTGTGATTCCATGATTACTGAATCCCTGAGGTCAGAACTGGGAGCCTTGGGCAGTGCAGAGAGCCAGAGATGTTAGCCTCCTACTTAGAAGCCCTCACTGAGGACACCATACATTATATCCCAAGCATTTTCTCCCCCAGGGCTTTGCATGTTCCGTGACCCCTACATCCTCCAGGGCTGGTTGCCCACATCTGAACCTAGAAAAAGTGTCATCTCCCTGAAGAACCTTTCCCCGATCACCCTAGCTAAAAAGAGATCTTCCCTGCAGTCTGGCCTGGTATTCATTTAGGACACTCCTCTCACCCCTGTTGGTGCTAATTTGTCTGTCCTTCCACTGAGTACAGGCACTTGTTTCACCAGCATGTCCTTAGCCCAGCGTAGCACATGCTTAAATGATTACAGAGTGAGCAATGACATCATGGTATACAACAATGGGTCTTCCATTCCAGTCCACCTTAGAGAGGTGCAGTCCGCCAAGAGACTGTAACCTGAGGCCTCACGTCTCCCTGGCCCTTAATTGCATCTGGCTTTGCAAGAGTCCTGATGGTGTGGTCCTTGTTCTGGTTAAGCCACAGAGACATCATCGCTGGACACACCGACTCTCAGGCCACAAACTCTTGACCTTCCCTGGGGTTCTTGTGGACCACTCTGACCCTCCATGTGGGGCTGGGGTAGCCAATTTGAGCTTGGCTAGGACATCTGTCCATCTGTCAATATTTGCAGATAGCCTCCTCCAAGTCCACCCCAGACCTCAAGTGAGGTCAGAGTGACATTTGCCACTGTGGAGTGGCCTGGGATGGCCCGAGGGAGACAAGGCTTGTTGGACTCTCTCCTTGGCCAACTGCACTTAGTGGGTGGTTTAATATCTAAATGTCTAACCCTGAATAATAATTTATGATTGCACATTGACAAATAATGTCCCCAACACAGAAGTGTGAAAATCCAGTTTGCCAACAGCAGATTGTTTTTCCCCAAGGGCCAGTGATTTTTAAGGTGGTGTTTGTGGACCCTCGGTAATCAACCATGAGATGCTTTTTTAAAAAGCCAGACACGGTAGCATGCATCTTTTCATCTCAGCACTCCAGGAGGCTAAGCAAGAAGACTGCAAGTTTAAGCCTAGCTTCAGCAGTTCAGCAACTTTGACAGATCCTGTCTCAAAATAAAAGGGCTGGGGCTGTAGCTCACTGTGAAGGTCCCTAGTACTGGAAAAAAAAGTGTGGATTCTTAGCCAGTCCAGCCATGCTGGATCAGAATCTCCGCAGTGAGCCTTACGTTTGTATTTTCCTCAGCTAGCAACTGGTTAGGGAGGATTCGCACCCAGACAATTGGGTTTCAGAGCCTGAGCTCCAAACTTTCACCCAGTGAAGCCTCTCAGCTCTTTGCAGGCACACAGCTGCCTCCCTCTGAGGGACTCCGCAACAGCGCTCTCTAACTTCGGGTGACATCTCCCCCTTGATCAGCCCATCTTCCTGCTGGTCTTTACTCTCACTTGTGTGTTATGAGCATGCAGGTTGGTCTGAATCTTTCCTATGCTTAGAGAGCAGGATGTCATTTGGGTCATTTCTGCATCTGACCTGGTCAAACCAATGCCAGTCCCTGCGGGTTGCAAGAAGTACTTATTCAATCAACCAATCCATCTTGTGCCTACCGCATACCAGGCCCTTTCTAGGCACCTGGGATTCAGCAAGGTCAGACTAGACAAAAATCCTTCCCATTGAGGGCTTCATTTTGTGAGTGAAATGTACAGATGAAATCACAATGGCTTCTGCAAGGGATGCTGGGAAGTAAATATAAGTCTAGAGAAGAAGGAAAGAATGTGTAGGGTGAAGTAACCAGGGAGGGCTTCCTGGAAGATGTTTCATGGGCACCACCTTTTTGATCATTAAAATCACCCAAGACAGAGCTTTTCTCTCCGCTCTTCACTCCCAGCAGAGTATCAGGTGCTATTCCTGTGGTTC